>JAMKQA010000815.1:0-29134 GCA_024699735.1 Posidonia australis | reverse complement strand
AGGTGAAGACGTCGGCATACTCCTTTAGAAATGCTATGAATTCTTCTCTAGTTTGTGGTGAAAGTTGGACACTAATGCGTTCCTCCTTATTGTCCTCGACTGTGCCAATGTTAACTGCCTCAGTTTCCTCCTCCACATGTAGATTCGGGCCTTCTAGATCATTATCATAGAACCGGGGTTCCAGCATGGCATCACAGTCTTCTTCATTATTCAAATCATCCTCATCTCCGTATGCAATAAGCTCAAACAGGATTTCCTCTGGGAAGGTTGGGATTGCAATCTGGTAGGTGGTGATGTCTTCTACCTCCTGTTCTTGGTGACATCTCACGGTGGTCACACTAACTCTAGTGTCTCTGTATTTACAATGTGTGACCACCATCTCCGTGGGAACTACCAGCATGATGGAATGCTCTTCTACCTCTACTATTTTTTTGGTTTTTTTCTATTTTTTTAATTTTTTGGGTTTTGTCGCTTTTCTATTTTTTTAATTTTTTTTGGGGGATTCTTTACTATGTGTAACCATGCCGTCGGGGATGGCCACAAATAAATAATATTATGTGCCAAAAGCGGCAAAGCCACGGCAAAAATTAAAGAAGAAAAAATGCAAAAAATGCAGGAGTCGCCACCTAGTCTATTAAAAATGGAAGACAAGGAAAACCATATAACACATGAAAAATCATGCAGAGAAAATAAAAAAGGGGCTGCGCAAACCAGAAATGCGGGTAAGGATCCCTGTTACGTACGAGGAAGGTGTTAGGCACCCTCGTACGCCCGATAAATCGGTCTTCTATTGATTTCTCTTTTGCTTATGGAATGTCGGCTTTGCAGCCTTTGCTGTACGCCCGAGGGCGATATGCCATGCCATGCAAATGTGTGTGGTGTCTAGAGTATAGGTGCAAGATGTGTAGGGATGTGTCCTAATGCTCAAAAATATCGCTCGTGTGCTGGGCCAAGAGTTGATGCAATAATATTGCATATAAGATCAAAGATCTAATATCTGGAGTGATTTATCATCCTTGCTTTCTACATGCTGAAATGCAATCTAAAAATGCAAGAAAACTGCTGAAAACAAATCTGTGCCTTCCTAATGCATCAAGGAAGAAAACCAGATGAAAACCCAGAAGTGAATCGGGTTGAGAAAGCAAGCAAAACATATGAAAAACATGTTGTGTGCTACTGAAAACAGGCCACAGCGCCTGTTTGGTGCGCCAGACTGGTGCATCAATCTGGTCCGCCACCTATGTGCATCTAGGTGGGCTAGTAAAATATGCTGAGGGAAAAAACAGGAGGTCACGCAAAACCAAAACTTCAGAGGATGCACTCTGGAAAAATATGCGGTAGAAATCATTCTGTAAAATTTGGAAAAAACATGCATTAAAAGTGCTAGAAATGCAAATGCAATGACCTTGAGCTCAAGGACTAGAAGCCTCACACAACATCTCACCTATTTGAACTAGATGAAAAATGCATGATTCAGCCAAGCCACCAGATCATGGGGCGGTGCACATGGTTCTCCACAAAGGAGTAAGGTGCAATCGGCCTACCAGATTCAGCTTGGAACTGAATAATAAAACGAGGAAAAAAAATGGGAAACAATCTGATCAAAAGCTGAAAACATGCAGGTGATATCTTGGCATACCAGATAATCAATCATAAAGAAATAAGCTCAAAACTCTGCGATAAAGCCATGCAAACAAGGTGCTAAATGCAAGTGATCTGATCTCTGGCTAGTCTGGCGTGCCTGCTGAGTGCGCCAGAATGGTGCGCTGGTTAGGTGCGATTGGGATGTGCGCCCTAGGGAGTCTAGATCAGACTGTAATCTGATCCAGAACGCACCCCAGCAGAGATGTAAGGAGGATTCATGCTAATGCTAAAGGGCTCGTGCCAACATTGAAAACTAAAAGCATGATGGGAATGCATAGAATCGAAAATCATCATGAATCATGCTTTAAAAATAAAATAAGTTGATGGGTTCATGCATGAAAACACACAAAGTGCCAAAGCATAAACATATTCTAAATGACTGCGATCAGAGTGCATGAAAATAATGATCATAAGCAAGCTTCTATGTGCGAGAATACATGAAAGTGCGTGGCAAAGCTACGTGCAATGAAATGACAAAAAGATGACAACTTATGCAAGCTTTATGCTAAAAACACAAACAAAGATTAGCATGGAGATTATTTAGCATGAGAAGCAAGCATGTTCAATATATAAAATTTTACAAAAATAGGGAATAAATCAGTCCATATGCATGATTTCAAGCGTACTCTATCATGTTTCTGAAATGAGATTCAAAAGATAAAGAGGAGGTAGAAAGCCTACCTCTCAAGATGTTCCTTCTTGTAATATCAGAAATAAGAAGATCCTTGTTGCTTTGGAAGGACCATGGAGGCTTTAGGATGCAAAGGAGAGCTCCAGAGAATGAGTATAGGTTGCTGGGCTAAAGGAGAAACTCGTGCAGGGAGCTAGTTCAGAGCAGAATTCTGTGTTTCTAATTTCAGCTCAGGATTTCTAACCTTCTCTCATGGGTACCTATGGGGGTCATTATATAGGATTTTCTCATGGGTAACTCATGGGAATGGGGAGAGCCTCGTAGACGAAAAGCCTGGAAGATTCCATGGCATATTCACTGCTGGAGGTAACAGCTATGGGAGGTGGAAAGCCAGCTGCCCGCAGCCTGCGAAGTGGTGTGCGCCGGCTAAGTGCGCCACTTATGTGTGCTAGGGAGTTGTGCTAGCTAGGTGTGCTAGGGAAGTGTGCTAGCTAGGTGTGCCAGCGATGTGTGCTAGCTAGGTGTGCTAGGTAAGTGTGCTAGCTAAGTGCTCTCCCCTACTTGTTTGGTTTTCTAACTGGGCTGCAGGCTAGCTATGGGCTTAGGGTTGGTTTAAGGATCAGCCACATCCAAAGCAACAATTGGAGCCTTATCAATGAGTCACCTCAAAATCGCGGTGTCTACACTATGTATAAGGCGTCACACTGAGTGGCAATTGTCCTACTGCTGATTGATATGAGTGATATTGCCCGTGCGCTCTCTTAAGTCTAGCTTAGGATCTTTTTGTTTTTTACCCTCACCCTACTTGAGGTGAGGTTTTAGCTGCCAATACCACTTAGACCCGCCTCTCGATTGTAGAGTGATGATGTCAACTAGTGTAGTGGGCACTCTCTCTGGTTCTATCAAGACCATGATGGTGTGTTGCTATGGTCCCTGCCCTATTGCTGACTCTAGGACAGACCTTGACATAGTGGCTGACCAATGAACTGACAAGCTGGGTGAGACTATCCCCAAAGTCGATGGCGTCTCTATTGCTGACTCTATTGCAAGCATTGCTGAATGTGGCGTTTCTTGCTCTGATTGTGCTGGCATGAGATACTAGTGGGTTTCTCCCACTGAGCACTTCGCAATTTCTTCCACAGACTGTTCCTCTTTCGAGTAATAGTCTGTAATGCAAACCCATTCTTATGACTGTTGGGGTGTGTCCTGATGTGCCAATGTCACTGCTTAACTCTAGTTTACATCTAGGTGTAACACCCGTAAAATTCATTTTGTAATTATTTACATTTTAATGAATTTATTCTTGGACGGGTATTACTGTTCCGAGGCCATTTGTGTAGTTTTGTGCTTTCGGGCTTGGGCCTTGTGGGCTAGCTTCTGTTTGCGTGTCCTTGTGTGTAGTTGGCACTATGCATTATGGCACTGTGCTTGTGGGCCCAAGTGTGGGTCCATGATGGGCACACATTCGTGGGCCGATTGGTGAGTGGGTTTGGTGCGGTGAGTTGTTGGCTCGTGCGGGAGGCCGGTGCTTGCACTGTGCATGCATGCACACAACTACCACCTTGGGTGCATATATATATATATGCGCGGCAAATGACTCCTCCCCTGGCCTCTCCTCCTTTTTCTCTATGCATTCTCCCTCCTTTTCTCGAGCATGCCATCTCCTTCTCCACCCTCACATGCCTTCCGCCTTCTCCCTCACTCTCCCCACTCACCTCCACCCTCTTCCTCCCCCTTCCGCCTTCTCCCTCACTCTCCCCACTCACCTCCACCCTCTTCCTCCCCCTTCCCTTGTCTTGCTCCTCTTCCTCTCATTTGTTTCTTCCCTGTTTGGTGTGCTCGAGAGTTGACGTAGGTGTACGGTGGTGCGTGGAGCTTTGAAGTGGTGTCCCTGAGGTCATGGAGTGGCCATGGATGCGTGGTGTCACCGGAGGTGGTCAGAGACCAGAGTTGGGTTGCCAGAACATGCATTGCAGGTACACACCTCCAACCCATGAATAGAGAGCATGAAATTGGTAGCAAATGATAGGAATGCATGAAATCTATGTAAAATTTATATTTCTAGAATTTATTGTGATTTTATGTGAATTATTGTGGTATTTATGGAGGTATTTATGGTGCTTTGTGATGGTGGTTGTGGTTTGGGTCCTTTTGATCCTTCTGGCTTTGCGAATTTGTATCTTGATGCATGGTGAATGGATTTTGATTTTATTTGTGTTGATTTGGAGTAGACTCAAGGGTCTACATCTTATGTTTTATGTGAGATTTTTGGTGTTTGTTTTGTGGTCCGATCTTAGGTCCTACTTTGGGTGATTTCGGACATTGAGTTTTTTTGGGCTGTTTTCTGAGATCACAACATTCGACATACCGAAGTGGAAACGACATATCGAAACAATGAATTTCGGTATACTGAATCTATTCGGCATGCTGATTTTCTGATAGTTTCAGTCCTCTGGTCGATTCGATCAGTCGAATCCTTCTGGTCGACCGATCTAGTATATTTTGGCATATCGAAGACGGAATGACATACGGAATCAATGGAATTTAGCATACCGAACTTGTTTTTTGGCATGCTGAATCAAGGCCCAAACATGTTTATAAAAATCTGATTTTGAGGGGTTTTCTAGATTGGTTTGTATTGTCCCTTTGAGATGGGATTGTGGGTCGTTAGTGGTGGTCCCCTAGGACACCTGATGTGTCATTTTGCCGAGGCTTTGGAAGAGTTTTCAAAGCTATAAAATGATTTTCAAAATGATTTCAAAAGAGAATGGTTAGCCCATTTTGGAAAATGATTTTCCTAGTTTTCTATGTGCAGACCAAGACACTATGGGACTGTGTCATCAGGACTAGAGAATGTGATGACATTCTCGGGTGGTCAGGCACGTCATCCTGGTTGTGGTCGGGGGGCTGAGATACCTGAGGCTGAGGGACGTCGGGTCTTAGAGGCATGAGACTCCTTGACTATTGTCTCAAGCTAGGGTTGTGGTCCACAGGTTGAGGTGTCTTATGGCACGATGGGGAGGTATGATACTCCTACTGTTGCTGTGAGCATCGAGGCTTGGGTGTCGTCGGGTGTGCAGGTATGACACACTCTCATGAGCACCGTGTGTGGAGGATGTCGTGAGGAGGCCCACCTTGTGGTGGCCAGTGCGGGTGTGACACGTGCCCCATAGCTGGTAGCATCCTGAGAGACAGGACAACCTTCCTAGGGAGGGGTTGGCTTTGTGAGGGTTCTCCATGTGGGGGAATCACAGAACGATGATCGCTCCTGCACATGGTGGCTTAACCGTGGCAATGTAGGATGCCATGGTTTCTCTTTGGTGGATTGCTTGTGGCAAGAGTTTGGTTGCCAAGTGTTGGGCTTCCTGACTCACTGTGTGTGGTTTTGGCCATTGAGGGCCTTTGCTTGTGGTTTTGGGTTGATAGAGCCTCGATTGTGGTTTTGGCCGGTGTAAGCCTGGTTTGTGGGGTTTTAGAGAAAATGGTTTGCAAAATGAATTTAAAAGAAAATTAATTATGGTTTTGTTTTCCCGCCGTTTTTCATGGGGTGCATGCTGGGTGACTTCTGTCACTTATGTGTTTTCCTCGTGTTGTTTGGTTGCAGGTGCAGGCACGTAGGAGGCTTAGCATAGTGCATATAGATTGAAATCTCATAGCCGCACACACACGTTCCTAATAGTTTGGTATTTTTCTGTTTAGCTTTATTTTTCCTGTAATTTAATTTGTTTAAATTGTTATGGGAAATTTCGGGGCGTTACCCTAGGCAACCTATGTTGACAAAGTTAGGCAAACCCAAAGGGATGACGAGTTGTAGGCGTTTTCATGAGTGCGGTTCGAGGGTTTGTCCTTTGTAGTCGAGTCCTTTGTACTCCCTCTGTTCCTCTGCTGAGATGGGCTTGGCGATTCCCTAGCCATACCGCCCGAGTGGTGTTCCTTTTTGGTATTCCCATTTATGATACAAGTTTTCAACCATCAAAAGGGGGTTGTTGCGAATAGTCAGATGGTTGACACGCTCAAGTGTGGGGATAAAGTTGACCGGCTAGAACCTATTGACTCTAAACATGACATCTGTGGGCTTGGGGTCAAAGTGGACAGTTTGGGGATCAACAGAAGACATAGTATCGACCTTCTCCTTCTCGAGGTCTTCCACCATGACAACAATAATGTCACTACTCCACTGGAATTTAACCATGCAATGGAGAGTCGAAGGGATCACTTGATGCTTGTGCAGCCAAAGGCGCCCAAGTAGAAGGTTGAAAGATGGCTCTAGATCCACAATGTAGAACTCCACATCGAATACAACTGGTCCAATAATGAAGGGAATAACTAGAATCCCCAGGGCGTCATGATGCATGCTATCAGAAGTAGTCATCCCCAGGGCATCATGATGCATGCACTCTGGAAGTTTCCCTGCTCTCTTAAAAAGAAGTCTCCAACATCAGTCTCCAAACCTTCGATGCTCCTCCCAACTCTCCAAGGATCCCTCAACCTTCAGACATCTCAACCAAAGACTCTGGATCATCCTTAGAGGACGCAGAGCCAACCACTGATGATGCCCTCGACCTCAGTGACCTCAGCACCCTCTTTAGCAACTTATGGCCTTACCTCTCAGAGTAAGAGGGGGTTGGGGCCATTCGCTAAGCCAATGGCAAAGCACCTTTGATGAGGAGGCAAACCTAAATAATTTCTTTCCTGTTTTTATTTCCTACATTTTGTTTTCGTACAATTTACTTTTTAGTACTTTATTTCCTAGTGTAGGCAATAAAAGGAAAGGTAGTCGAGGACATGGCCTAGATGACATAACCGCCACTATGTCCTCACAAAGAGTATCTAATGAGTCTATTAAGTGTGTAGGGTGCAAGAGAAGTGAGCCTATAATTATACCATGGCATTCCCACGAGAGTTTGCCAAGTCTCATGCCATCTTTTTAGTCGACGAAGTGTCAAGCACCACTAGTAGAAACACTGAGAACTACGAGGCTTACGAACTGGTGGACACAAATGAAGATCCAGATGAAGAAGAGACGATGGACCAAACTGTCTTCAAAGAAATGATGAAGAAATATGATGAATAAACTAAGGCCACTGTCGAAGAAACAAAGAAATCAATCTAGGGATTGAAAAAGTCCCAAGACTGGTTTGAATAAGCTCTAGACTCAGCTCAGATGAACAAACCAGGATGATAGAGCTACTTAAGAAGTACGAAAAGGTTTTGGCCTTCTCCTACAAAGAAATGCTTAGCTTAGAGTCATTGTTGGTGAAACATAGACTCCTCAAGTCAGGTGTGTAGACGATGAAGCAAAACCTCCGAAGGTTATGGCAAAACCTTGCGCTTAAAGTCAAGGAAGAGATAGACAAGTTACATAAAGCCAAGTTCATCCGAGTGGTGGTCTATCCAAAGTGGATTGCCAACATAGTCCTGGTTATGAAGAAAGATGGCAGAGTACGAGTTTGCATCGACTGTAGAGTCCTCAATGACACCTGCCCAAAGGATGACTTCCCGTTGCCACATATTGACATCCTCATAGACAACATTGCAGGCCATGAAATGCTTTCATTCATGGATGGCTTCTCCGACTACAACCAGATCAAGCTTGCAAAGGAGGATAAAGAGAATACCTCGTTCATGACTTCATGGGGAACTTACTGCTATGTTGTTATGCCCTTTGGACTGAAGAATGTTGGAGCTACTTATTAGAGGGCCATGATGGCAGTCTTTTATGACATGATGCATGAGTGCATGGAATGATATGTGGACGACCTGTTGGTGAAGTAAAAGATAAGAGAAGGACACTTCGAAGCTTTAGAAAGAGTATTTCAGATAGTGGACTAATACAACCTCAGGATGAATCCTAAGAAGTGTGCCTTCGGGGTTACTACCAGAAAGCTACTCGGGTTCATGGTAAGCAAGAGGCGAATAGAGGTAAACCCTGTGAAGGCCAAAGCTATAATAGAAATGCCACCTTTGAAGAACATCAAGGAGCTTAGAGGACATATAGGAAGGCTACAGTTCATTGGACAATTCATCTCCCAACATGTAGAGAAATGTAGACCATTCTATGTGCTTTTAAAAGACAACACAAAATTCAAATGGGATAATGTCTGCTAGAAAGCATTCAATGACCTAAAGCTCTGCCTCCTCAATCCTCTGATATTAACTACACCAGTTGCCAAATGACCATTCCTACTCTATCTGGTGGTTACTAACAACTCTATGGGTGTTGTCCTAGCACAACATGATGAAATAGGGAGGAAAGAGAAAGTTGTCTACTATCTAAGTAGATTGTTTGTGGAATACGAGAAGAAATACTCCTATATTGAGAAACACTGTCTTGCACATGTTTGCGCCTCTTAAAAGCTCAAACACTACTTCCTAGAGCACAAAGTCAGTTATATAGCCATGGTGGACCCCATTAAATACATGTTCAAGAAACCTACAATATTTGAAAGATTAGCCCGATGGATAATACTCCTCATAGAGTTTGACTTACAGTTCGTCATGTAAAAGGCAGTCAAGGGGCAAGCGTTTACGGATTAGATGGTCGAACTACCCCTGCTAGAGTACCAACCATTCTCAACTGACTTTTTGGATGAAGAAATCCTCGCAATATGTAACGTTAGAGAATGGACTCTCCATTTCGATGGGGTGTTCAATTCACAAGGTGTCAGAATAGGGACAACACTCCTCAATCCGGAAGGTGTCACCATCCCTATCGTTGCACAACTAGGCTTCTGAACAAGCAACAACGTAGTGGAATATGAGGCTCTCATCTTGAGGCTATGAACAACTCTCGATTTAGGGGCAAGGAGATTGAAGGTGGTAGGAGACTCACAGCTTGTCATCCGGTAGGTTCTTAGCAAGTACAATGCCCTCTCCCCAAGGCTCCAAGAGTATCGCGACTTAGCACGAGCCTTATTGAAGAAATTTAATAGGGTAGTATATGTGCATGCATTCAAAAGTAATAACATCTTGGCAGACACTCTGGCTTCGATCGCATCATCATTCCTCTTCAACCTCGAAGACAACGAACAAACCATCATGGTGTAGAAGGTCAGCTCACCAACAGTGGATTTGTCTACGAAATGGGTCTAGGAACTTCAAGAAGAGTCACGTTAAGAGAATACGCTGCACGTCGAGGTCTGCTATCAAGGGACTGCAGAAGTTAATGATAGGAACCTATGGTACTATGACATCATGAACTACATTCAGGATGGCTCCTTCTCACCGTTTGCTACTTCCAAGGATAGAGAAGCTCTAAGGAGACTGGCTACCAGATACTACATTAAAGCTGACACATTGTTTCGGAGGACACCGCAAAGCATCAAACTCCGATGTGTGGACACACTAGAAGCAACCAAAATCCCCAAGGAAACAAATGAAGGAGTTTGTGAGGGCCACATCAACTCCCAATCCATGACCAAGATGATCATCAAAAGAGGGTACCTTGACCTTTCTCTATGTGGGTCTTCGATGTGGTTGAGCCAATCTAACAAGGAAAGGGAAGCACCATCATTCTTATTGCAACAGAGTACTTCACCAAATGGGCCGAAGTAGAAGCGTTCGCAAGTATCAAAGCCACAACCTTCTATCGGTTCATCCAAAGAAACATCATCTCTAGGTTTAGGGTACCTAAAGCCTTGGTAGCAGACAATGGGCTAATCTTCATCTTAGAGGACTTTATCAGACTGTACAAAAAGTTTGGTATCACTCTACACCACTCCTATCCTTATTATTCGCAAGGAGATGGTCAAGTAGAAAGTACTAATAAGACCCTAATTAAAATCATTAAAAGACGATAGAAGATGCCAAGGGATTAGATTGGACAGATAAATTAGTCAATGCACTATGGGCTTACCACATCGCCATAAGGACGGCAATATGCTAAATTCCATACGCCATGACCTTTGGAATGGAAGCAATAGTCCCATTTGAAATCTTGATCCCTTTATTAAGAATCCAAGTCAACGTAGGAATGTCTCTTAAGGAAAGGAGGTAGGCATTGTTGCTCCACTTGGAACTCCTTGATGAGAAGCGGCTCGCAGCTGCTGAACATGCTCATGTCTACTGGCAAAAGATAACTAGGGCTTATCAAAAAAAGGTAATTGAACGCAAATTCAACATAGATGATCTAGTACTCAAGGAGGTGCTTCCTATTAATAAGTCACATCCTAAGAGAAAGCTAAAGCCAAATTGGGAAGGACATTATGTTGTGATAGCTGCATATCCAAGCAATGCTTATCGATTATCCCAAAATGGGATAGATTTGTATGATCCCTGGAATGCAATGCACTTAAAAAAGTACTACCCTTGATCAGCATGTCCACACCTAGAGGAGACCTAGGTCCTAACTTTAAGTTGAAGGTCATATTCAAAGCCAATAAGAAGATGAATGCTCAGGATAACCCATACTTTGTCCTACATCCACACATACACTGCGTGGGAAGGTAAGGAAAAGGCAAGCTTGGAGCTTAAGTAAATCATAAAATCCACTTGCCCTAAATAGCATGTCATGCTAGTGTAAATCCGAGAGGGTGGTGAAAGATGAGCCTAATCAAACCCAAACTTAGAAAAGTGTATAAAAGAGGGGAGTGCACAAAATCAAGCATGCCATTATAGCATGACTCTAAAAGGTAGTGATGGGTGGGTACTCAAAATGAAGTTGATAACATGATTGAGTAAGTATACTGTCATAGCGTAAACCGAGAAGGCAGTGATGGGTAGGCACTTATAGAAAAATAACAAGAGAAAGGAACTGTTAAAGAAAAAGAAAGGAAAAGAAAAGAAAGCCAAAAAGAAAAATCAAGAAAGAAAAAAACCTCGAGAATGATGGATGTGCTTTAGGGCCAACCACCGACGAGTGGGACTAGAACTAAAGTCCTCGATGTTGAGAGTTTCTCAAACTTTGAGCCTCCCCTATTTTCCTTGACACCTAGCCAAAGAGTAAGTAGTCCCGGGCATTAAAGGGCCAAATAGGTTAAGGGGTGGCAAGCTGGTAAGACTTACGGCATGGAACAAAGTCTTTGAAAGGTACAAACATGACAAAAGGGATACACCCACGATTGCAAGGTGCAAACTGGAACGGTTAAGGCAACCCTAGGCTAAGGCTTAAAGTAGGTACTCATCTTTCCCCAATTAAAAAATATATATATATATAAAATCAGGAAAAAAAACCCAAAAAAATAGAACCAAAGTGTAGACACCCCATATGCTTACAGTTGGACCCTAAACCTAAACCCTAGTCCAAAACCCTAAAACTAATTCAAAACCTAGTTCAAAATCCTAAACCTAATTCAAAACCCTAGCCCTAAACCCTAAACTTAGTCCAAAACCCGAAAACTAATTCAAAACCCTAAAACTAACCTAAACTTAATCCAAAACCCTAAACCTAATTCAGAATCCTAAATCTAATTCAAAACCCTAACTTTAACCCTAAACCTAATCCAAAACCCTAAGAACCTATAACAACCTTTAACCACCTAAACAAATCCTAACCACTTCCCACTCCACCATAACAACCTATAACAACCTCTAACCACCTAAACAAACCCTAACCACTTCCCACTCCACCATAACAACCTATAACAACCTCTTACCACCCAAACAAACCTAACCACTTCCCACCTTCATCATAACAACCTTAACCACTTCCCACTCCACCATAACAACCCTAACCACTTCCCACTTCACTATAACCACCCATAACAACCCCTAACAAACTACCTAGTCATTGCAAGCCTATAAATACCCCCCATTTGTAAGAAAAAAAAAGGGGGGGAAAAAGGAGAAAAGAAACTTGGAAAATTTGAGAGGAGAGCAACCAAGGAGAATTTCTTCTAACCAGAGCAACTAGAGGAAGCTTAGATAAGAAAGGAAGCTCAAAGAGGAGAAAAATAGAGTTCAAATAGCTCCGGCCACCTCTCCAACGACCTCCTCCACTGCTAGCTCAAGTAAGCCTCAATCCCTGTACAATTTCTCTCAATTTCAGTTCCTTAAGATCTCCCCAATCTTCCTGAGTCGATTCCAGTAAGGCCAGGTAGCTTTCCTAGAGTTGTTTTTGGTCGTTGGACACGATTTTCCAATAGGAGAGGTGGGGGCACGAATCCAGTGAGTGATTCGTGCCTAGGCGAGTATAAATAGGTTGTTTTTCTTCCCTTCTTGCTCCTCCTCCACCCTGGAAGCTTTTCATTCACCTTGGACGCCGCTGGATGCAGCTTTGCCGTTGCCAGAGAAGACGACCCCTAGAAGGGGTCGACCGAATGGCTCACACCTCACAATGCCTCTCCGACCTTCGGGACATGTTCCCCTACTCTTCCGCAGCACACCAGAGCACACTAGACATCGCATCAAAGCCCGATCGCGTCTAACAGCCACCGTCACCGGAACCATCGCAGGGCATGGTCGAGAGGGAAGCTCACGCAACACTTCTTGCCTCTGGATGGTGGAAAATGCTCCTCTCCACACCCTCAGCCTTCCTGGAGCTTTAGTCCGCCATTCTAGCTCCTCCAACGACCTCTTCTTCTCAGTCATCATCGTCGGAGTCGTGGCCATGAAGAGTAAGGTGGGGAGAAGACTGGGGCCGCTCGTGGCCGGATCCAAGCCATTGGATCTTCCCCTCATCCTTCCCTCTTGCTCATAGTAGGTTTGGATTCCCGATCAAGCATCATTAGCCTTGAAAGGCATCCCTAGATGGTCGTCGATGGCAAGGTTTCGTCGCTGGCGACCGTCGTTCTTTTTTTTTTTAAATAAAAAAAACTTCTTTTAAAAAAAAATCTATTTCTTTTATTTTGTTTGCAACTAGGTCCTTTTATTTTAATTTAGGTCCCTACACTAGTTTTTTTCATCATTTTAATAATGATTTTTTTGTAAAATTGCAGTGTGACCCTTGTACATTTTCGTTAATGTTTTCTAGGCTTTAATATTTGACATAAAACCCTTTGATTTACTTTTCATTCATTTTAAGTCCATAATTTGAATAGAAAACCCTGAACTTCATTAGAATTGTTTTGGATGCATGATTTTTTGGCATAATTGCAAATTTAACCCTGCAAATTCAAATTATTACTCAAAATGTGCTCAAAATTGCATTTTAAATCCTGAACTTCACTGATTTTACATTGAATGTGCATTTTTAAGGCATATTTGTAGGCCAGTCCTTGGAATTTCATGTTTTCATGCATGAGTCTATTATTTTGCACATTTTACCTTGAATTTCTTTAAAATTGCATTAAACACATGTTTTACTAGCAAAATTGCAGATTGGATTCTAGGAATCTTGGCTTTTACGAAAAATGCACAGTTTTGCACATTTAACCCCAAATTCCTTAAAATTGCACAGAATGTGTTTTCTTTAACATTTTAGCTGATTTAGCGTTGGAATCTCAGCCTTTATTCAGGGACATGTAATTTTTACACAAAGGCCCCTGGTAATTTACATATTTCACCCATACTTGCATTTTGTACATTTTGTTACCTTTTTCATGCATATTTTCTCATGTTTGTTTTCTTGCATCATGTACGCATTTCAAACTCATTTCAAACTTGGTTTTCACATTATTTTCTCGGATTTTTTCTGATTTTCTTGGCCTTGAATTGATTTGGATTTTCATCGTCTGAGAGCGTACATTAATAGGCTTGACAATGCCGACATGGACCTGAATGAGGATTATGTTCTCTCTTTTGATTTTCACAGATTTCTTAAGTTTCCACTGTTTTGCGTGATGCTTTTCAAGTATTTCTGATTTTCATGATTTTCCTCATCGCTCAAGGGCATACAGTAAAGTGGCATTTTCAATGCCTACATTGTCTCTCAAATTATCATTTTTTTTATTCTTTTCTTTTCTTTGATTTGACATGTTTTTCGCATTCATCTTAGGCATGTGCATTCAGAGTTGACAAGCATACACACACTAGATCATTAGCAAGTAGGAAACCTAGAAAGATCGAGTTCTTCGGGCACATGAGGGTGCCTAACACCTTCCCCATGTGTAACAAGAATCCTTACCCTTTCTCTGGCCCGTAATGGCCAAGTGTTGTATCCATTAGGCACGGAGCACACACACATTCATTTGCATCATTTTTGCTTGCATTCATATGCATTTTGGTTTTCCTCATCTTTCCATTAAAAGACTAGGTGGCGACTCCTTTTCCTTATCCTTTTTCTTATCTTTCTTTGGTGTTTTTGAGCCCATTCTCCTTCTTCGGATTCACCATCTTCGCCATGATCATATCGAGACTCCTCGTGTGTTTCCACGCACCTTGAAGAGTCGTGCAGGGTTCCACTGGCATGGTCACAGGAACTGGCGACTCCGCTAGGGAATAACCAGATTCTGGCTTTCGTTTTGGTTTTCTTGCTTGTCTTTGGTCTATACACTTTGTGTTTGTTTGCTTGTTCTATTTGTTTGTACATATTTGACTATACATGCCATTTTACATGATTTATATGCCACCACACATGCACATGACCTGATTCATGCCTTTTGTTATGATGCTTGCTTTTCTATGTTCACGGGAACTTTACTTTTCTGACCAGAGTCAAAACCCAAACCCATGAGTGCGTCCCATGTGGGACATGCATGGTGAGAGAGCCCATATTAGTAGCATTCATTTGCATGTGTGCCAGTCATACTACCCTAACAAACATAGCTCACTAGTTTCTTTTATTGTTCTACCTTTTCTTCTTTGCTAACACATTAGGTGTTTTTTCCTCTGTCATGTGTAGAGTATTGTGTGCGAGTTCCTAGGCCTAAGCATGGGAGTTTCTTTTCTGTGACCTTAGTCTTGAGGCATTTTCTCGACCATCTTTCCCTGAGCTATCCGTCACTTCCGACGATAGCTCGTCATAGGTGTCGTCCTCCAGTTTGCAATCGCAGTCCCATTCTCACTCATTCGCGGTCCATTATGGCCCAGTGAGCCTTAGAGACCCTTGTACCAACTACTCTGGAGCGGATCCCTGTTTCCGCCCTTCCTTCCTCCTTTACTTTGACATCTATCACTTCACCTACACACCATGATGGGAACTTCAACGTAGTTACGCCCCGAACCTGGGCACGTTACCTAAATCATAGTATCATCAGCAAAATTACACTAATTACAGTAAAATTAAATAATTGTAACTAAGGCTCACCTCTAGGAAACAATGTGCGGCTAGAAGCTCTGACTCCGGCACCAAAACTCGACTGCACACGATCTACACCTGAAAACCAAACAAGCACACGTGAGTGACATCTAAGTCACCTAGTACGTGCCCCAAACACAACAACAGCAAAATCCAGTGAAAAGCCAAAAACTCGACTTTAACTTATAAAACTTAGTTTTCTTTTAAAAATCCATTTTTTTCCTTTCGTTTGAAATCACTCGAGAGCTTGATCCCAAATCCATACACTTTTCAAAACTCATCTTCTCTTTTCAAAACATTTGGAAGTCATTTTCCATAACAAGCCCTTTTTTCAATACTTGTGATTTCTTCCCATGATCACCCTTTTCTTATCCGTTTCATTTTCTGAGAAATTCACATTTTTTGACTAGAACCAGCCTAAAACACAATGCCTCACAGGACTCAAAACCAAAATCACAAACACTAGCTGGGGACTGGTTAAAACGCAATCATTATTTCATTCTTGGATTTTAGGACCATTCATAAGCCCAATCCTAGCCAAACCATATTCTTTTTATTTCTCAAAATCACCTTCTTCTCTTATTCATATCCACTTTTCATTACCGATGTTACCTTGATCAGGAGAAACCAGGCACACAAGCAGTAGGCGAGGAAATCATTTCCCCTACCTCCTTGCACTACCGCAGTGAAATTCCCCATGAGAGATGCCATTGCCCTGGCCAACCGACCTCAATTTATTTCATATATGCACGAGGATACGTCTTTATCTAACACCCCATCGGTGACCCGAACAACTAGGTTCAATGACCTAGGCTTAGGCAACACTGTCGGTGACCCGAACAACTAGGTTCAATAACCTAGGCTCGGCCTACACTGTCACGAGCTTGGTGACCCAAACAACTAGGTTCAACTACTTGGGCTCAGCCTACACTATCTCAAGCTCGGCAACCACAATCGTGTCTGATAATTGGTTTCAATAGTGCCCCATACTCCTACCATGTTGTCGACACCAACCCTCGTGGTTCCTTAACACATTATTAGTGTTTCCTTTTCAAAACTCTTTAAGCTTTCCTTTTTCAAAACCATTTCCAATTCCATTCTTTTTTTTCATTGCAGGAATCTGTTTCCATGCAACCCTTGACCCTCTTGTGGGGTCCCAACTCAATCCATGAGTAACCATGCTTGAAAAATCATAAATTGGGTCTCACGCCCAAAACCACACACAATCAACCATTTTATTCATTTATATGGTCTAAAACCTAAAACTATGCCCAAATCCACTGATTTGGGTTCCATATTCCTCCATGCCATTTACATGGGGAAAACATCATTAACACATGCTTTAGATACCTTTTAAAACATTTATCCTTCATTCATATTCACATTTACATATATATCAGGGTCAGAGTGAAATCGGCAGACCGAATTTTAGGTTCGGTATACCGAAAATCCCTGATTCGGTATGCCGAACATTTTTGGTATATCGAAAATCCCTGTTTCGGTCGATCGATTGATTTCGGCCTACTAAAACTAGGTATCCTGGCATAATCTATTAGGAATTCAGCATACCGAATTAAATTTGGCATACCGAATTTCCCGTAACTAGGGCATTCCCCTGTTTTAGTCGACGAAATCGCCAGAAGTGGGAGCCTCCGTCGGATCCCCCAAACACACATCACAAATTATCAATAAATCATGTGGTATAGACCCTTGAGTCTACTTCAAAACCCTTCAAATCATTCATGATTTTATTAACCACACAATCCACATGAAAATCACAAAGGGATGAGACTCAAAAACGGCTACTGTAGCCTTCATCCCAAAATCATGTATATTCCTACAAATTTCCATCCTAACCGCATGATATCTAGGTTTTCATGCATTTCAACTCATTCCCATCAATTCCACTATTTTTCTACAATTTTACATGCCTTTGTCATCATTTTCAAGCATTTAGCTCACTTGCTCAAACCACGGAAGAAAATGAGGAGGGACAAGGGTCGCGTAACTGGCTTAACCCTCCGGTGACCCTCCTTGCACCTCGACGAAGCCTCTCTCAATAGTGAACCCCACGGATGACCACCACCTCCTCCGTGCACGTCGTTCTTCCTCCCTTTCTTCCTTCTTGCGTCGCAGCCCCCTGTTCCACTCACCTCCGCCTTCCTTAATCTCCCCCCTTCTGCGTCGCGCTTGCCGCCCATCACGTCGAAGAATACGGGAAGGCACGGGCCAGCGTCGTTGGTGGCATGGGCTGGTGGAGGAAGAAGGGGAAGAAGACGGGGATGAGGTGAGTGAGTGAGAGAAGGAGAAAAAGAAAGAAAGAAAAGAGTAAAGATCGGGCACGTAAACCGAGACGACTGTGTATCCTCAAATTGGACTCCACATTGGTCCCAAATCACAAGTCGGTACATAGAAAGCCAACCACAAGCCCACACATCCAAGAAATAACAGCTTATCCATTAATAAACCATTTATATAATATTACAATTAATTACATGGTTTACAATTAAAACTGGATAATCAGGCCCAAATGTCACATCCTACCCCCTTAAAAGAATTTCATCCTCGAAATTCAGCTCTAGTAAAACAAATAAGGGTATTGTCTTTGGATGTCCACCTCATGCTATTTTGTAGTCTCCTCTGTACCATGGTGTTGCTACTGAACTAATACCAATGGAATCACTTTATTCCTGAGGACTTGCTCTTTTTTGTCCAGTATCTGAACTGCATTTTCAATCATAGATAGGTCCTCCCGTAGCTCCTATGGCTTCATTGGTATTACCTGGGACCCATTGGCCAAACACTTCCTCAACACCAATACATGGAAGGTATTGTGCACACCTGCCAACTCTGGAGGCAGATCTAGTCTGTATGCTGCTTCACCAACCCTCTTGGTAATCTGGTACGGTCCGATATACCTTGTGCTCAATTTGCCTCTCTTCCCAAACTACATCACACCCTTGGTTGGTGACACCTTCCGGAATACGAAGTCTCCTACCTCGAATTCTAGAGGTCTCTGCCTCCTATCAGCATAACTCTTTTGCCGGCTCTAGGCAGACAACAACCTCTTCCTGATCAAATCCACCTTGCCCTCGTATTGCTGTATGATCTCGGGCCCAACTAACTGTCTCTCACCCACCTCACTCCAGCAAGTGGGTGTCCTGTAGGGTCTACCATACAATGCCTCATATGGAGCCATACCAATATTAGCATGGTAACTGTTATTATATGCAAACTCAATCAGAGGTAAGTGATCTTCCCAGCTACCGCCAAAGTCCAAGGTGTAGGCCCTCAGCATGTCCTCTAGTGTCTGGATGGTCCTCTCTATCTGACCATCCATTTGGGGGTGGAAAGCAGTGCTAAAATTCAGCACTATGCCAAAAGCCTCCTGCAGGGCTCTCCAGAATCATAATGTAAATCTTGTGTCTCTGTCAAACACAATAGACACTGGGACACAATGCAATCTCACAATCTCAGCCATATATAACTCTGCCAGTTTTGCCAAATGAAGATTCACTCTCATTGGCAAGAAATGTGTTGATTTTGTAAGGCGATCCACTATCATCCAAACTATATCATTCTTTTTTCGAGCTTGTGGCAAACCCATCACAAAGTCCATCGACACATTTTCCCATTACCATACTGGAATGTCTAGAGTTTGCAAAGTCCCTTTGGGCTTCTGGTGCTCTATTTTCACCGTCTGGCAGGTTGCACACTTTGCCACATACTCAGCAATCTCTCTCTTCATCCCAGGCCACCAGAAATTCCTCTTCAAGTCTTTATACATCTTGGTGCTTCCTGGATGGATAGTGTATCTGGAGCAGTGAGCTTCATCCAGTAGACTGTTCTTGATTTCCTCTATTTGAGGCACATATAATCTCAGATCGTATCTCAACCCACCGTATAGCCTAACTAAAAAATGAGGGGCACTACCAGCATCCAGCATCCTCCAGATATCTGACACAAAAGAATCATATTGTTGAGTTGTGATAATCGCCTCAATCATCTTTGGGCGAATAGACAAATTGGCCAACATCACTCTGGCAGTTCCCTAAGACTGTCTCCGAGGCCTGCACTCTGCTAATCCCTCTAACAATTTCCATTCATGGATCATCAGACTAGCCATGACATGAGTGCGTCTGCTAAGAGCATCTGCAACCACATTTGCTTTCCTTAGGTGGTACGACAAACTGAAATCATAATCCTTAATATACTCCACCCAGTGCCTCTGTCTCAGGTTCAAATCCTTTTTCCTTTAGACTCTTATGGTCTGTATACACCTCAAATTGTTCCCCATATAAATAATGCCTCCAAATCTTCAAGGCAAATACAACAGCTACCATCTTTAAATCATGGGTGGGATAATTCTTCTCATGGTCTTTCAACTAGCGTGAGGCGTACACCACCACCCTACCATGCTGCATTAGCACACACCCCAAACCAGCTCCACAAGCATCACTGTAGACCGTGAAACCGCCACTCCTAGAGGGCAAAGTCAAAACTGGGGCCGATACCAGACAAGCCTTCAACTCATTGAAGCTCTCCTCGCACTGCCAATCCCAGGCAAAGTGCACCTCCTTTCTAGTCAGTTTGGTCATTGGTGCAGCAATCTTGGAAAAATCATGAATGAATCTCCTATAATATCCTGCTAGGTCGAGAAAACTTTTAATCTCAGCTACTATCTTCGGTCTGGCCCAACTGCTCACAGCTTCCACATTGGTTGGATCCACCTTGATGCCTTCTTCTGAAATAATGTGACCAAGGAAAGACACCTCTTCCAGCCAAAACTTGCACTTCGAGAACTTGGCATAAAGCTGATGCTGTCTCAACGTCTCTAGTACGTTCCTCAAATGCCTCTAGTGAGTCTAAACATCCAGAGAATACACCAGAACATCATTCACAAAGAGGACATTAGGTCCATAAAAGCAGCCAGAACATTCGTCAACCCGAATGGCATAACCAAAAACTCATAATGTCCATAACGGGTGCGAAAGGCTGTCTTCTGCACATCTAGCTCATTAATCCTCAACTGATGGTATCCAGACCTCAAGTCTATCGTGGAAAACACCAATGCTCCTTGCAACTGGTCGAACAAATCGTCGATCCTGGGTAGTGGATACTTGTTCTTTACAGTAATCTGGTTCAACATCCAATAGTCTATACAGAGCCGAAGTGAACCATCCTTCTTTTTAACAAACAGAACTGATGTTCCCCAAGGTGAAACAATGGGACAAATGAATCCCTTATCCATCAGTTCCTTTAGTTGATTCCAGAGCTCCCTTAACTCCGCAGGGGCCATCCTGTACGGAGCCTTGGAAATAGGACCTGATCCCAGCACCAAGTCAATCACAAACTCCACTTCCCTATGTGGTGGCATTCCAAGCAATTCCTTTGGAAAAACATCGGGATATTCCCGCACCACTGGCAAGTCCTGAATCTCGACCACAAGCGAAGTAGAAACTGTCACATAGGCTAAATAGACCAGATTGCCTCGTGCCAAAAGATGATAGCCCTTGAGAGCAGAAATCACTTTTTTGGGCTCACCCAGTCTGGTGCCTTGTACCATACAACAGTCTTGGCCTGGACACTCTGCCAAAACTCTTCTCTTGGCACAATCTATCACGGTTGAATGCTGTGCTAGTCAATCCATCCCTAGGATAACGTCATAATCCTGCATGTCCATCAGGATCAAATTTGCCTGAAAATTCTTGTCCCCTAGTCGAATATCAACCAGTCTCAAATATCTCCACGCTAGACTGTGTTCTCCCAATAGAGTGACTACATCTAGGTGGAATGCCAACCTGACTGGCCTAGTCCCGATCTCAGAAGCAAATGACTCGGAGATAAAAGAAAATGAACTCCTAGGGTCAAACAAGACTCGGGCCATCCGATCAGCCACAAGAAAAGATCCTATAATCAACACACCATAACCATAATCATAATAAGAAATAGTGTTAATTACATATAGGATCTATTATTACAGGATAGGACTTAACTCATACAGGCGTACTAGTTCTCACCTTCTACCACATCTCTAGATGGACCAGTATCTAGGGCAAAAATGGAGAACACTCTCCCCTTGGTAGGCTGACGTGGTGCATCTCCTACTGGCTTCGGTTGACTAGGACAGTCCTTCTGGTAATGTTTGGACTTCCCGCAGTTGTAGCATACTACATTGTCTAAATTCCGCTGCTGGTTCCAACACTACGTCGCTACATGCCCTTTCTTGCCACAGACATGGCACGGTCCCACCTGTGGGTTGCTGCTGGACCCTACATGGTTGAAACCCATACTCTCTTCTCAGCCAAATGTAAGCTGTTGCTTCCGCTTCTTCCTAGAGCTTCCAAAATCCTAGAACTTGGCGCTCCAGTTATTGATGGTCGAGAAACGGAGGGTCGAGAGACAGAAGGTCGAGAAACAAACTTTCTCCCCTTTTCCTTCTTGGGATACTCCTCCTAAAACAGCTTACGATCATCCTTATAGCAGCTTGCAAGCTCAACAGCATCCACTAAGGTCTAGCATCTGAAGCCAATAACTCTGGATCTCAACACAGGGTTTAGCCCTTCCATGAACCTCTTAGCTCTGTTCTTCTTAGAAATTACAGCCTGAGAGAAATACTCCAGCCAAATGAAGGACGACTCATACTCTACCATAGTCTGGCTCCCCTGCTTCAGATTCCTAAATTCTCTGTCCAGCATATCCCTCTCATGTTCCGAGAAAAACCTCTCATAGAATGCCTCTCAGAATTCTTCCCAAGAGATCATCAGTAGGTCCACATTCGGAAATTTGGTGCGGCGCACCGTCCTCCACCACTGATCCGCAGCACCCTTGAGTTGAAATGCCGCGATCCGGACCCACTTCTCTGCTGGACACTCGATCCCCTCTAAAATCTTCTCCACCTCCTGGAACCAAGCCTCACACACCTCTAGTATGCCGCGCCCATCAAAAGTCGGCGCACCCAGCTGGCAGAACTACTTAATCCACGGGTCTCCCTTCGCCTCATCCCGACTGCTGCTGCCGAAGGACTAGGCGAAACCCCGCATTATCTCACCAAACTCTCGTCTCATACCCCTCCATGCACTACCCTCTCCCGTCTTGGGGTCCGGTACCGGGGCCTTGCCACGATTGCCGCCTCGGCGAGACATCTTCCTACCAGCACAACAAAACACAACAACCAAAAATTCAGTTGCACGACTCTCTATTGTGCAATCCTAGGGAGCCACTAGATCGGACATCACCAAGCTCGTGCACTAGGTGTAACCTTAGCTCTGATACCACTCTATAACACCCTAAACCCGGGCACATTACCTAAATCATAGTATCATCAGCAAAACTACACTAATTACAGTAAAATTAAATAACTGTAACTATGGCTCACCTCTAGGAAACAATGTGCGACTAAAAGCTCCGACTCCGGCACTAGAACTCAATTGCACACGATCTGCACCTGAAAACAAAACAAGCACACGTGAGTGACATCTAAGTCACCCAATATACGCCCCAAACACAACAACATCGAAATCTTGCGAAAGCCAAAAACTCGACTTTAACTTATAAAACTTAGTTTTCTTTTAAAAATCCAATTTTTTTCCTTTCGTTTGAAATCACTTAGGATCTTGATCCCAAATCCATACTCTTTTCAAAACATTTGGAAATCATTTTCCATAACATGCCCTTTTTTCAATACTTGGGATTTCTTCCCAAGATCACCCTTCTCTTATCCTTTTCATTTTTTGAGAAATTCACATTTTTCGACCAGAACTAGCCTAAAACACAATGCTTCACAAGGCTCAAAATCAAAAATCACAAACACTGGCTGAGGACTGGTTAAAACACAATCATTATTTCATTCCAGGATTTTAGGACCATTCATAAGTCCAATCCTAGCCAAACCATATTCTTTTTATTTCTCAAAATCACATTCTTTTCTTATTCATTACCATTTTTCTTTACTGATGTTACCTTGATCAGGGGTAACAAGGCACACAAGTAGTAGGCGAGGACATCATTTCCCCTACCTTCCTGCACTGCCGCGGTGAAATTCCCTGTGCAGGATGCCACCGCTCTGGCCAACCAGTCTCAATTTCTTTCATATATGCATGGGGATACGTCTTTATCTGACGCCCCATCGGTGACCCGAACAACTAGGTTCAATGACCTAGGCTCAGCCTACACCGTTAGTGACCCGTACAACTAGGTTCAATAACCTAGGCTCAGCCTACACCGTCACGAGCTTGGTGACCCGAACAACTTGGTTCAACGACCCAGGCTCAGCCTACACCGTCTGAAGCTCGGCAACCACAGTCATGTCTGGCAACTAGTTTCATTGGAGCCTCATACTCCTACCACGTTGTCGACACCAACCCCCGTGGTTCCTTAACACATTATTAGTGTGTCATTTTCAAAACTCTTTAAGCTTTCCTTTTTCAAAACCATTTCCAATTCCATTCTTTTCTTTCAATGCAGGAATCTGTTTCCATGCAAACCTTGACCCTCTTGTGGGGTCCCAACTCAATCCATGAATAACCATGCTTGAAAAATCATAAATTGGGTCTCACGCCCAAAACCACACACAATCAACCATTTTATTCATTTATATGGTCTAAAACCCAAAACTATGCCCAAATCCACTTATTTGGGTTCCATATTCCTCCATGCCATTTACATGGGGAAAACATCATTAACACATGCTTTAGATACCTTTTAAAACATTTATCCTTCATTCATATTCACATTTACATATATATCAGGGTCAGAGAAAAATCGGCAGACCGAATATTAGGTTCGGTATACCGAAAATCCTTGATTCGGTATGCCGAACATTTTCGGTATATCGAAAATCCTTGTTTCGATCGACCGGTTGATTTCGGCCTACTGAAACCAGGTATCGTGGCATAATCTGTCAGGAATTCAGCATACCGAATTAAATTCAGCATACCGAATTAAATTCAGCATACCGAATTTCCCCTAACTAGGGCATTCCCCTGTTTTAGTTGACAAAATCGCCGGAAGTGGGAGCCTTCGTCGGATCCTCCAAACACACATCACAAATTATCAATAAATCACGGGGTATAGATCCTTGAGTCTACTTCAGAACCCCTCAAACCATTCATGATTTTATGAACCACACAATCGACATGAAAATCATAAAGGGATGAGACTCAAAAATGGCTACTGTAGCCTTCATCCCAAAATCTTGTATATTCCTACAAATTTCCATCCTAACCGCATGATATCTAGGTTTTAATGCATTTCAACTCATTCCCATCAATTCCATTATTTTTCTACAATTTTACATGCATTTTTCATGCATTTAGCTCACTTTCTCAAAGCACGGAAGAAAATGAGGAGGGAGAAGGGTCGCGTAACTGGCTCAGCCCTCCGGTCATCCTCCTTGCTCCCCAGCGAAGCCTCTCTCGCTGGTGAACACCACGGACGGCCACCACCTCCTCCGCGCACATCGTTCTTCCTCCCTCTCTTCCTTCTCGCGTCGCATCCCCCCGTTCCACTCACCTCCACCTTCCTTAATCTCCCTCTCCTTCTGCGTCGGGCTTGCCGCCCATCACATCGGAGAATATGGGAAGGCACGGGCCAGCGTCGTTGGTGGAATGGGCTGGTGGAAGAAGAAGGGGAAGAAGACGGGGATGTGGTGAGTGAGTGAGAGAAGGAGAAAAAGAAAGAAAGAAAAGAGGAAAGATCGGGCACGCAAACCAAGGTGACTGTGTATCCTCAAATTTGACTCCACTTTGGTCCCAAATCGCAAGCTAGTGCATAGAGAGCCAACCACAAGCCCACACATCCAAGAAATAACAAATTATCCATTAATAAACCATTTATATAATATTACAATTAATTACATGGTTTACAATTAAAAATGGATAATCAGGCCCAAATGTCACACAGGCACATGGAGTTCCCTATCCTTCAGTTTTGGGACACTGGCAGACCCTTATTGGTCTAGAGCCCATGACTGAGGCAGTTACTATGACCACCACAAGGGCATCTGATCTAATGATGTCCTATCCTTTAGTTGATTTAGCTCCACTTGACACACAGCTGGCTACGATTGCATCATCTGTAGGAACTCAACCTACCAGATCCTTGAACTTCAAGCCCTTGTGACATCTCTTCTGCTTGCTCTTCCAGCCCTCAGTACTGCTATCAATGGTTCCATCACTGTGCAGTCTTAGAAGCTTCTGGCACTTGCCTAGAGGTTGCAAAGCATGGATTTCTCTTTGGATCCTACTTTGACTACACCTGTTTGTCCAATTCCTAAAGATCCATCCCTGCCAACTCAGGCATTTCATGCTTCACCAGTCACAACACCACCGCAACTGTCGCCACAGCTTCTCGCTGTCTCGACGACAGGTGCTACTACCCGACCATTAGTATCATTACCACTGAACACACAACATATTCCTCCATCTGCTGGTGGTCAGCCGTTTGGGCTGGCAAGAGTACAACAACCTATGAACCCAACCATACCGGTTCAGTAGTTGTTGCTCCCACACGCAACACCACGTCCAACATAGCATACTGTCATTCCTACACCCTTGCATCAGATACAAGCCTCAGCATTCATCCCACCACTGACAACACACATGCATGGGTACGCTGGTCATCACACCGAAACACTAGGTGGTGAGATGATAGATTCGGAGGAGCACATGGGTGCTATAAACACAACGTATGTGGGACCCGCCCCAGCTACACAATCAATGTCAGTAACAACCCCAAATGCACTTCTCACTAGGATGAATGACTTGGCGAGAGCATTATGACAAGTGCAAGGCAGGGATCGCCAGTCTTACACCTTCTGGGACCTTTGCTACTTTCCAAAGGTTGTACTCTCTCCGAACTTTCACATCCCAGAGCTTGAAAAGTACAATGGGAAAGGATGCCTGTAAACACCCCAATTTTGCAATCACTTGGCAGCAGGCTCCTTCGAAAGATGCTCTGGTTGCAACCACCACCCTTAAACCTTAACTCCATCAGAACCATAGGCCCACACAAGTCCACACAACCCCAGTAGGCCCACTCAAGCCCACACAAGCCCACACAAAGTTAATCCAAGCAAAAACCACTAATTAAAACCAAAATTAAACAAAACCAACTTAAATCAACCTAAAAACATTTGAAACCCAAATTAAAATCAAAATCAAGCAAAATCCACTTAAAAATATTTAAAATCAAAATTAATCAAGTGAAAACCCTAATTAAAATCAAAATCAAGCAAAATCCACTTAAAAACATTTAAAATCCAAATTAATCAAGTGAATACCCTAATTAAAGTCAAAACTAAATAAAATCCATTTTTAAACAACTTTAATCCATTTAATTTCAAGGAAAACATAAATTAAACTAAAAAAACCCTAAAGTCATTTAATTAAGTTAAAAACCCTAATTTGAACCCAAAACTTTAATTTAAATCCAAAAAACACAAATTTCAACTTAAAATTCTAAAAACCCTTATTCAAACTCAAGACTTTAATTAAAATCCAAAAAACCCTAATTAAATTAAAAACCATGTTTAAAATCTAAAAAATTAAATTAAAACCCAAAATTCCAATTAAAACCCAAAAAGTTTAATTAAAATCCAAAACCTTAATTTAAACTAAAAACTCTAATTAAAATCCAAAAAAACCTAAAACTCCTAAAATAATTAAAATCCTGAAAATCCCAACTTTAAAACCTACCAATTAAATCACAAAAACTCTAAATTAAATTAAATCACAAAAACCCTAAAATAATTAAACTCTTTAAACCCTAAAACACAACAAGAAAACAATAATCCTAAAAAAGTTTTAATCTAAAACCAAGTAATTAAAACCTAAATCATAAAATCAAAGTCATAAACATAATTAAAATAAAAAAGAAAATCAAAAACTTAAAATAAAATCAAAAACCAAAACAAAATCAAAAACATAAAACAAAACCAAAATACTAAAACGAAACCCTCAAAACCTAAAACCAAAATCAAAACCAAAAAAAAAAACAAAAAAACCAAAAGCCCAAAAACCAAGCCCAGCCCAAACCACATTCGATTAAAAACTTTGGAAATGGGAAAATAAATGAATAGTGCCTTCTTCTTCCCCATGCCATCACTCCTCCCACTCCCTCCTTCCCACGTTCTGGCCAACCGCTTGCCCCGACCCGCGATCCCCTCGCGCCATCCATCCCCTTAAGAAGCTCGAGAAACCACCTAGGGGAGGGGATCAGGATTAGAACTGGAGAGAACGGAGAGGAGAAACCAAAACCGAGATCGTTGGAGAGTGAGAGAACCTTCAGGCCTTCAAACCGCAAGCAATCTAAAGCCCTTCACCCTCAACTACCAACCCGCGAAGGCATCCAACACTAATCTCCCAAGCCAACAACCATCTTTTTCCAGCAACCGGTGCATCGCCGGAAACACCGCCGCTGCCACTGAGGATCACCGGAGAGGACATCTCACGCATCAGGTAACTCTTCCTCCCTTCTTCTTCAATTCATAGCATGCCCTTTAAGACCCTCTAGGCCCCTGGAACGCGCCACAACAGAGCAACGCTCCTCGCGCACCGTTGACCCACCCTCCGGTGGTGGGTTTACCCTGCCAGCGAGGCTCCGAGCTTCCTGACCTCAGGCGAGGCCCCCGCGGGCCTCTCATTCCTTTCCCCTTCTTCTTCCTCCACCTCTGGTCTCCTTCCGCTCTAGAGAAGCCCCGTTGACACTCAGCTAGCCTTGTCGTTGTCGTCACAGCCAGCCACTGCTGCCAAAGATGCCCCTGAGCGCACCAGGACACCTCACTCCACACCTATGACCCAGAAACCTCCACGCACCTCCCAGGAACGCCCATGTGCTTCCTCGCTCTTGCCCGGACCTCCACAGCCACCTGACGACTTGCCGTTGCCGTCGTCACCGGAGTCAAGGTGGGAGGAGCGCTCCAGACCACCTCAAAGCTCGTCGTTGCCCTTCGAAGCCTCGTCGTGGCTCCCAGGAGCTTTCTCTGCCTTCTACATGCCGTTCCAGCCTTCGGAGCACTGTCGCGTCGTCTTCTCCGTCGCCGTTTAGAGCCCTTCGCCGGAGCTCGAGGTGGGGGTGAGGCCTCAAGTCTCCTCAACCTTGCCCAACCTCTCGAGGATGATTGCCGTGGCCCTCCAGAGCTTTCCCAAACGTCACGGGGCCCCTTCAGCTGCTGAATCGCCGTCGGAGCCTCATTGGAGAGATCACCGAAGGGAGAACGCCGGCGATCCTCCGACGATCTTCGAATAGGCATTTTTTGGGCCCAAGCCCTTTAGTTTAGGTTTATTATTTTTAGGCCCTTAATTTATTACATTTGAATCCTTTTTTTATTGCATATGGGTCCAGACATTTGCACTTTAATCCATGTAGTTTTAAAATACTTTCTGTGACCGTGCCTGACCCGAAGGGAGGGGGAAGGAGACCACAGCCATGCCAGGATGGCGAAGGCGCAAGGATAGAAAAAAATAAGAAGGAAAGGAGTCGCCACCTAGTCTTTTAAGGGAAAGACGAGGAAAACCACAAAAGGATGAATGCATGGGATGCAGATGGGAAGGCTGGATGTCTGTTAACCAGAGGATGGGTAAGGATTCCTATTACGCACGAGAAAAGTGTTAGGCACCCTCGTACGCCCGAGAAACTCGGTCTTTGTAGTCCAATTGCTTGCTAAAGGCTAGATGAATGTTTGCTAAACCTGGGTTATGCTCTAATCATGCTAATATGAATGCCATGGCAAGACTAAATGCAAA
>JAMKQA010000814.1:0-49410 GCA_024699735.1 Posidonia australis | reverse complement strand
TCCATGAAAGACAACATTTTATGCCCTGCAGTGTTGTCTACCAGGATATCGATGTGAGGGAGCGGGAAGTCATCTTTGGGGCTTGCTTTATTAAGATCCCGATAATCTATGCACATGTGGACCCGTTCGTCCTTTTTTGGTACTGGGTCCACGTTGGTGAGCCATTCAGGATACATTACGACTTTAAGAAAATTGACCTTGTACTGTTTCATAATCTCCTCCCTGAGCTTTAAAAGCCACTGAGGTCGCCATCTGCAGAGCTTTTGTTTAATTGGCTTGGAATTCGTAATTAGCGGCAATGTATGAACTACCACTTCGATGTCCAGCCCCACCATGTCGTTATAGCTCCATGCGAAGACATCAACATATTCCTTCAGGAATGCTATGAATTCCGCCTTCGCTTGTGGTGATAGATTGACACTGATGCGTGTTTCTTTGACTTCCTCCGTCGTGCCAATGTTGATAATCTCCATCTCTTCCTCAACTTGAGGATTTGGGCCTTCTGGATCATCATCAAAGGATGGAATCTGCATGGGCTCTTCCTCATTGTCATCATCCTCCTCTTCGTAGGCAATCAGCTCTAACAGGATTTCCTTTTCAAACGTCGGATCAATGATGTCTACTAAAAAGACCTCCTCTGACTCTGCACCCTGATGACGTTTGAGGACTGTCACAGTGACCTTTGTATTTTTGTGCCGACATTGCAATGCTGCTCGTGCTTCCTTGTCTGTATGGTCTGAGGAGCTAAAAGTTTCTGCCTCTGACGCGGATGCCTTTTTATTCTTGTTTCTGCTAACTGTACAAAATCTTGTTTGTCGGTGGCTGCTCTGCTGCTTCTCTGTGGGGCCGCCATCTGTCCCACTTGTGCTTGTTTCATGGCTCTGATCCTCACCCTCAAGGTTAGGCTTATATTGCCAATACCAACTAGACTCGCCTCCCTGCTGATAGGAGATTGACTCCTCTGGTCTAGTATCCCTCTCATCTGTTTCATGCAGGACCATGATTGAAGCCTGGTCCAAGGGTGGTATTGGTGAGTCGGCTGGTGATGTTGTGGCAACTGCTTTGCCTTTCCTTCTGCGGTCATGTTCTGCTATATCCTCTTCAAGCATGTCTAGCTGCTCCTGAAATAACAGGTCCAGATCCCTGATATCATCATCTGAATCTGTTTCTTGGACCGGGACCTGAGCTGTTGACTGCTCTGCCTGCTTTCTGCTCTGCTGTTCTGGCTGGCTGTAATCTGGATACAAAACCTCTGGGCAAATCCAGACTGATGACGCTGATACTGCGTTGGAACTGCGGTTCGGATCCATAATGCCTGCGCTGATAAAGTTGGATAAATCTCATGGAATAACAATCCTGGAAGACTTACCCCCGCGCTGCGATTGCTTCTGACTGCCTCGTTCATATCCCAAACCGTCTTTCTCCATCCACTCTTCGACTTCGATCGGCTCGACGATTCCCTCACTGTAAAGCCCAAGAGGTGATCCTTTCTCATACCCCCATTTGCGACACAGGTTGTCGATCATTAAGTGGGGGTTGCCAGAGGTGACCAAATGGTTGGCAAGCTCTGACAGTGGAATGAAATTAACCGGTTCAAACCGATTAACTCGAAATAGAACATCAGTTGGCTTAGGATCAAAGTGAACAGTTTGTGGGGTTAGAGATGAGACAGACTCAACCTTCTCCATGTCTTCTGCCAGGACAACAACGACATTGTCATCCCAACAGAATTTAATCATGCGATGGAGGGTTGAAGGAATAATTTGATGCTTGTGAAGCCAAGGGCGTCCAAGCAAGAGGTTAAAAGAAGGTTCAATCTCAACGACGTAGAATTCCACGTCAAAGCGAGCAAGGCCAATGGTTGAGGGAATGCTAAGGATCCCAAGCGCATCGTGGTGCGTATTATCAAAAGCTGTCATCCCTTTCACAGCTGGTATAACGTCCTTGGCCTTGAATTCGAGTGCATTTTCTGTGCGCAAGGGGCAGACATCAAGGCCTGCTCCATTGTCCACCAGCGTGAGGGCGATGCGAAAACTTTGATATTGCGCGGTGATGAACAAGGGGAAATTGTGGTTGGTGCCAAAAGGAGGCAGCTCCTGGCTGAAGAAGGAGATGACCTGAGGTGCCGCGATCATTCCTACCATATTTTCTAGGGTAGCAGGCTCGATAGACTGGGATACACGGGCTGCCTGAAAGACCCTAAGAAAAGCCTCGCAATGCTCGGCCGACGTATGGATAAGAACCCAAATGGAAATGTCGGCTCTAACCTTTTTCAACTGGGCGGTGATGTCAGCTGAAGGTTGGCTGCTAGTGGTGGGGCAGGATGATGCTACTCTAGGCCTAGACGGATGAGGAGAATGTGCCTGGGACTGGGCAGGGGTTGCTGTTATAGGTGCTGGTGGCCTAGATGGTTGGGCCTGCTGGTTAGGGACCTGAGTTAAGGGGTTAGGCCTGTGGCTGCGGGTTTGTATACTCTACCCGATCGCATCACCTCTGCAGACATTCCTGTGGCATAGTTGTGAGGAACCCGATGCATGTCACAGGTCAGAGTAACAACAACCGGGGGACGGGCTGCTAACTGTACAGGTGGGGTTGAAGGATTAGGGTGAGCAGGGGTATCTACCTGGAGGTGCTAGTAGTACTGTTGAGTGTATAGGTGGATCTGATGGCATGCTGGCTGTGTCGGTCTGGATTGGGGCCAGGCTGCTAAATAAATTGGAGCTGAAGGCTGGGTGTGAGCTACTGGTGGCACCTCAGGGTTCTCTGACTCGACAGTAGGACGGATCACAGAAATGGATTCCTCGACGTTATCGAGGAAGGAACAATACAAATGATGGGGAAAATGAGAAGATATATCATGAATCAAGGCGGTGGGACAGATAGGGGATGAAACTGACCTAGAAAGAGAAGAAGAAACAAAATTAACACCCGAGGAACCTAGCGCTCCTAGAGGCGGATGCTGCGGCAGAGGCTGACTAACTATGCTAGGGTGTGCTTGCTGTGCTAGATGTGCTGCTGGGGGACGTGCTGGGGTGGCTACCTGAGTGTCAATCACAATGACCTTTTGGTAAATCAGATCCTGGACAGCGTCCCTGAGTGTGAAGCAATTGTCCGTCGTGTGGCCAGCCACGCGATGGAAATTGCAGAACGCATTAGCATTGTAGTAGGATGGCAGTGGATTAGGCGGAGGGCGTACCTCTGGCAACCTCAGCAAAGATGCGACTTTAGGGAACACCATGCTCAACGGCTCCACTAAAGGAGTATACTGGCGTCGGTCACGGCGTTGTCGCTTCGGCTACGGATGTGCCAACTGTGGGCGCGTCCTAGCCGATGGGTTAGGATACACAGGTGTGGCAGTGGGTTTTCTCGTGTCTCCTTCAAGTCCAGAGGAGATTCGAGTTTTGTCTCATTCTCGCGACTCCTTCAAGTCCGGTGGAATCCCGAGTTGTTGATTCCTGGCCTCCAGGAACGGCTCTTTATCTCTTTTCTCGAGTCTCCTTGAAGTCCGGAGGAGATTCAAGTTTTGTCCCTTTCTCACGACACCTTTAAGTCCAGAGGAGTCCCGAGTCGTTGATTCCTAGTCTCTAGGAACAGCTCTTTATCTCTTTTCTCGTGTCTCTTTATGTCCGGAGGAGATTCGTGTTTTGTCCCTTTCCTGCGACGCCTTTAAGTCCAGTGGAGTCCCCAGTCACTGATTCCTGGCCTCCAGGAACTGGTCATTATCCCTTTTCTCGTGTCTCCTTTAAGTTCAGAGAAGATTCAAGTTTTGTCCCTTTCTCGCGACTCCTTTAAGTCCGGAGGACTCCTGAATCGCTAATTCCTGAACTCCAGGAATAGCTCTTTATCCCTTTTCTCGTGTCTCCTTTAAGTCCAGAGGAGATTTGAGTATTGTCCCTTTCTCATGGCTCCTTTATGTCTGGTGGTGTCCCGAGTCGCTGATTCCTGACCTCCAAGAACACTACTTTATCTCTTTTCTCGTGTCTCCTTTAAGTCCAGAGGAGATTCTTGTTTTGTCCCTTTCTTGCGACTCCTTTAAGTCCAGAGGAATCTCGAGTCGCTGATACTTGGCCTTCAGGAAAAATTTTTATTCCTTTTTCTCGCGTTTCCTTATGGTCTGGAGGAGATTCGAGTTTTGTCTCTTTCTCGTGACACGTTTAGGTCTGTAGGAGTCCCGAGTCGCTGATTCCTGGCCTCCACGAATAGTTTTTTTATTCCTTTTTCTCGTGGGTCCATTATGTCTGGAGGAGATTCAAGTTTTGTCCATTTCTTGTGACTCCTTTAAATTTGGAGGAGACCCAAGTCGCTTATTCCTAGCTTCCTGGAACTTCTTTATATTCCTTTTTCTCGTGTCTCCTTTATGTCCGTAGGAGATTCGAGTTTTGTCTCGTTCTCGCAACTCCTTTAAGTTCGGAGGAGTCCCGAGACGCTGATTCGTGGTCTCCTTTAAGTCCGGAAATGATTCGAGTTTTGTCCCATTCTCGCGACACCTTTAAGTCCAGAGGAGATTCGAGTTTTGTCCCATTCTCACGACTCCTTTAAGTCTGGAGGAGATTCAAGTTTTGTCCCATTCTCGCGACTCCTTTAAGTGCAGAGGAGTCTCAAGTCGCTAATTCTTGGCCTGTAGAAGCAATTCTTTATTCCCTTTTCTCGTGTCCCCTTTAAGTCCGAAGGAGATTCGAGTTTTTGTCCCATTCTCGTGACTTCTTTAAGCCTAGTGGAGTACAGCATCGCTAATTCCTGGCCTCCATGAACAACTCCTTATTCCCTTTTCTCATGTCTCCTTTAAGTCCGGAGGAGATTCGAGTTCGGTCCCTTTCTCGCGACTCCCTTGAGTCCGGAGGTGTCCCGAGTTGCTGATTCCTGGCCTCCAGGAAATACTCATTATCCCTTTTCACGAGTGTCCTTTAAGTCCAGAGGAGATTCGAGTTTTGTCCCTTTCTCACGACTCCTTTAACTCCGGAGGAGTCCCGAGTCGCTGATTCTGGACTCCAGGAACAACTTATTAACCCTTTTCCCGTGTCTCCTTTAAGTCCAGAGGAGATTTGAGTTTTGTCCCTTTCTCGCGACTCCTTTATGTTTAGAGGAGTCCCGAGTGAATGATTTCAGGCTTCCAGGAACAACTCTTTATCCCTTTTCTCATGTGTCCTTTAAGTCTTGAGGAAATTTGAGTTTTGTCCCTTTCTCGTGACTCCTTTAAGTCTGGAGGAGTCCCGGGTCACTGATTCCTGGCCTCCAGGAACAGCTCCTTAACCCTTTTCTTGGGTCTCCATTAAGTCCTCGGGAGATTCGAGTTTTGTCCCTTTCTCGCGACTCCTTCAAGTCCGGAGGAGTCACGAGACGTAGATTCCTGGCCTCTAGGAACAACTCTTTATCCCTTTTCTCGAGTTTCCTTTATGTCCAGAGGAGATTCGTGTTTTGTCCCATTCTCGTGACACCTTTAAGTCCGGAGGAGTCCCGAGTCGTTGATTCCAGCCCTCTAGGAATAGTTCTTTATTCCTTTTTCTCGTGTCGCCTTTAAGTCAGGAGGAGACTCGAGTTTTATCCTTTTCGAGGGACTCCTTTATGACCGGCGGTGTCCTGAGTCGTTGATTCCTGGCCTCCTGGTATCCCGTTTCTCGTGTCTCCATTAAGTCCAGAGGAGATTCGAGTTTTTGTCCCATTCTCACGACTCCTTTAAGCCTAGAGGAGTCCTGCTTCGCTGATTCCTGGCCTCCAGGAACTACTCTGTATTCCCTTTTATCGTGTCTCCTTTAAGTCCAGAAGAGATTCGAGTTTTGTCCCTTTCTCGCGACTCCCTTGCGTCCAGAGGAGTCCCGAGTTGTTGTTTCCTAGCCTCCAGGAATTGCTCTTTATCCCTTTTCTAGTGTGTCATTTAAGTCAGGAAGAGATTTGAGTTTTGTCCCGTTCTCGCGACTCCTTTAAGTCTAAAGGAGTTCTGAGTCGTTGATTCCTGGCCTCCTGGAATAGCTCTTTATCCCGTTTCTTGTGTCCCCTTTATGTCTAGAGGAGATTCAAGTATTGTCCTTTTCTCGCGACTCCTTTAAGTACGGTGTAGTCCCGAGTCGCTGGCTCCAAGCCTCCAGGAACAACTCTTTATCCCTTCTCTCATGTCTCCTTTAAGCCTGGAGGAGATTCGAGTTTTGTCCCTTTCTCGTGACTCCTTTAAATTCGGAGTAGTCCCGAGCCACAGATTCCTGGCCTCCACGAACAACTCTTTATCCCTTTTCTCGAGTCTCCTTTAAGTCTGGAGGAGAATCGAGTTTTGTCCCTTTCTCGTGACTCTTTTAAGTCCGGAGGAGTCCCGAGTAGCTAATTCCAGTCCTCCAAGAACATCTCTTTATTCCTTTTCTCGTGTCTCCTTTATGTCCAGAGGAGATTCGAGTTTTGTCCTTTTTTAGTGAATCCTTTAAGTCCGGAGGTGACCCGAGTCGCTGATTAATGGCCTCTAGGAACAGCTCCTTATCCCTTTTCTCGTGTCTCCATTAAGTCCGAAGGAGATTCGAGTTTTGTCCCTTTCTCGGGACGACTTTAGGTCCGGAGGAGTCCTGAATCGCTGCTTCCTGGCCTCCAGGAATTGTTCTTTATTCTTTTTCTAGTGTCTCCATTATGTCCGAAGGAGATTCGTGTTTTGTCCCACTCTCGTGACTCCTTTAAGTCCGGAGGAGTCCCGAGTCGCTAAATCCTGGCCTTCAAGAACAACTCTTTGTCCCTTTTCTCGTGTCTCCTTTAAGTCTAGAGGAGATTCTAGTTTTGTCCCTTTTTCGCGACATCTGTAAGTCCGGAGGTATCCCGAGTCGCTGATCCCTGGCCTCCAGGAACAGCTCTTCATCCCTTTTCTCGTGTCTCCTTTAAGTATGGAGGAGATTCGAGTTTTGTCCCATTCTCGCGACTGCTTCAAGTCCGGAGGAGTCCCGAGCTGCTGATTCCTGGCCTCCAGGAATGGCTCTTTATCACTTTTCTCGAGTCTCCTTTAAGTCCGGAGGAGATTCAAGTTTTGTCCCTTTCTCGCGACTCCTTTAAGTCCAGAGGAGTCCCGAGTCACTGATTCCTGGTCTCTAGGAACATCTCTTTATCTCTTTTGTCGTGCCTTCTTTAAGTCCGCAGGAGATTCCCGTTTTGTCACTTTCTCGCGACGCCTTTAAGTCCCGTGGAGTCCCCAGTCACTATTTCCTGGCCTCCAGGAAAAGGTCTTTATCCCTTTTCTCGTGTCTCCTTTAAGTCCGGAGGAGTTCGAGTTTTGTCCCTTTCTCGTGACTCCTTTAAGTCCGGAGGAGTCCCGAATCGTTGATTCCTGGACTCTAGGAACAGCTCTTTATCCCTTTTCTCGTGTTTCCTTTAAGTCCAGAGGATATTTGAGTTTTGTCCCTTACTCGTGGCTCTGTTATGTCTGGTGGAGTCCCGAGTCGCTGATTCCTAGCCTCCATGAACACCGCTTTATCTCTTTTCTCGTGTTTCTTTTAAGTCCAGAGGAGATTCTTATATAGTCCCTTTCTTACGACTCTTTTTAGTCCAGAGGTGTTTCGAGTCGCTGATACCAGGCCTTCAGGAAAAACTTTTTATTCCTATACTCGCGTTACCTTAAGGTCCAGAGGAGATTCGAGTTTTGTCCCATTCTCGCGACGACTTTAGGTCAGTAGGAGTCCCGAGTCGTTGATTCCTGGCCTCCATGAATAGCTTTTTATTCCTTTTTCTCATGTGTCCATTATGTCTAGAGGAGATTCGAGTTTTGTCGGTTTCTCGTGACTCCTTTAAGTTTGGAGGAGACCCAAGTCGCTTATTCCTAGCTTCCCGGAACTTCTTTTTAATCCTTTTTCTCGTGTCTCCCTTTTGTCCAGAGGAGATTCAAGTTTTGTCCCGTTCTCACAACTCCATTAAGTCCAGAGGAGTCCCGAGATGCTGATTCCTGGTCTCCTTTAAGTCCAGAAATGATTCGAGTTTTGTCCCATTCCCGTGACTCCTTTAAGTCCGGAGGAGATTCGAGTTTTGTCCCATTCTCGTGACTCCTTTAAGTGCAGAGGAGACTCGCGTCGCTAATTCCTAGCCTCCAGGAGCAATTCTTTATTCCCTTTTCTCGTGTCCCCTTTAAGTCCGGATGAGATTCGAGTTTTTGTCCCATTCTCGCAACTCCTATAAGCCTGGTGGAGTCTTGCGTCGCTGATTCCTGGCCTCCAGCAACAACTCCTAATTCCCTTTTCTCGTGTCTCCTTTAAGTCCGGAGGAGATTCGAGTTCTATCCCATTGTCGCGACTCCCTTGACTCCGGAGGAGTCCCGAGTTGTTGATTCCTGGCCTCCAGGAACTACTCTTTATCTCTTTTCACGAGTGTCCTTTAAGTCCAGAGGAGATTTGAGTTTTTCCCTTTCTCATGACTCCTTTAACACCGGAGGAGTCCCATGTCGCTGATTCCTGGCTTCCAGGAACAACTCAATAACCCTTTCCCTGTGTCTCCTTTAAGTCCAGAGGAGATTCGAGTTTTGTCCCTTTTTCGTGACATCTTTAAGTCCGGAGGTATCCCGAGTCACTGATCCCTGGCCTCCAGGAACAACTCTTCATCCCTTTTCTCGTGTCTCCTTTATGTATGGTGGAGATTCGAGTTTTGTCCCATTCTCGCGACTCCCTTAATTCCGGAGGAGTCCCGAGCTGCTGATTCCTGGCCTCCAGGAATGGCTCTTTATCTCTTTTCTCGAGTCTCCTTTAAGTCCGGAGGAGATACAAGTTTTGTCCCTTTCTCGCGACTCCTTTAAGTCCAGAGGAGTCCCGAGTCGCTGATTCCTGGTCTCTAGGAACAGCTCTTTATCTCTTTTGTCCTGCCTTCTTTAAGTCTGCAGGTGATTCCCGTTTTGTCACTTTCTCGCGACGCCTTTAAGTCCCGTGGAGTCCCCAGTCACTAATTCCTGGCCTCCTGGAAAAGGTCTTCATCCCTTTTCTCGTGTCTCCTTTAAGTCTGGAGGAGTTCGAGTTTTGTCCCTTTCTCGTGACTCCTTTAAGTCCGGAGGAGTCCCGAATCATTGATTCCGGGACTCCAGGAACAGTTCTTTATCCCTTTTCTCGTGTTTCCTTTATGTCCAGAGGATATTTGAGTTTTGTCCCTTACTCGTGGCTCTGTTATGTCTGGTGGAGTCCCGAGTTGCTGATTCCTGGCCTCCATGAACACCACTTTATCTCTTTTCTCGTGTTTCTTTTAAGTCCAGAGGAGATTCTTATATTGTCCCTTTCTTGCGACTCCTTTAAGTCCAGAGGAGTTTCGAGTCACTGATACCAGGCCTTCAGGAAAAACTTTTTATTCCTTTTGCTCGCGTTACCTTAAGGTCCAGAGGAGATTCGAGTTTTGTCCCTTTCTCGCGACTCCTTTAGGTCTGTAGGAGTCCCAAGTCGTTGATTCCTGGCCTCCATGAATAGCTTTTTATTCCTTTTTCTCGTGTGTCCATTATGTCTAGAGGAGATTCGAGTTTTGTCGGCTTCTCGTGACTCCTTTAAGTTTGGAGGAGACCCAAGTCGCTTATTCCTAGCTTCTCGGAACTTCTTTTTAATCCTTTTTCTCGTGTCTCCCTTTTGTCCAGAGGAGATTCAAGTTTTGTCCCGTTCTCACAACTCCATTAAGTCCAGAGGGGTCCCGAGACGCTGATTCCTGGTCTCCTTTAAGTCCAGAAATGATTCGAGTTTTGTCCCATTCCCGTGACTCCTTTAAGTCCGGAGGAGATTCGAGTTTTGCCCATTCTCGTGACTCCTTTAAGTGCAGAGGAGTCTCGCGTCGCTAATTCCAAGCCTCCAGGAGCAATTCTTTATTCCCTTTTCTCGTGTCCCCTTTAAGTCCGGAGGAGATTCGAGTTTTTGTCCCATTCTCGCGACTCCTATAAGCCAGGTGGAGTCTTGCGTCGCTGATTCCTGGCCTCCAGCAACAACTCCTAATTCCCTTTTCTCGTGTCTCCTTTAAGTCCGGAGGAGATTCGAGTTCTATCCCATTGTCGCGACTCCCTTGACTCCGGAGGAGTCCCGAGTTGTTGATTCCTGGCCTCCAGGAACTACTCTTTATCCCTTTTCACGAGTGTCCTTTAAGTCCAGAGGAGATTTGAGTTTTTCCCTTTCTCATGACTCCTTTAACTCCGGAGGAGTCCCATGTCGCTGATTCCTGGCCTCCAGGAACAACTCAATAACTCTTTCCCCGTGTCTCCTTTAAGTCCGGAGGAGATTCGAGTTTTGTCCCTTTCTCGCGACTCCTTTATGTTTGGAAGATATTCGAGTTCGGCCCCTTTCTTGTGAATCCTTTAAGTCCAGATGAGTCTCGAGTCACTGATACCTGGCCTTTAGGAACAACATTTTATTCCATTTTCTCGTGTCTCCTTTAGGTTCGGAGGAGATTCGAGTTTTGTCCCTTTCTCACGACTCCATTAAGTCCGGAGGAGATTCAAGTTTTGTCCCACTCTCGCGACTCCCTTTAGTCCGGAGGGGTCCCGTGTCGCTAATTCCTGGCCTCCAGGAGTAATTCTTTATTTCCTTTTCTCATGTCCCCATTAAGTCTAGAGGTGATTCGAGTTTTTGTCCCATTCTCGTGACTCCTTTAAGCCCGGAGGAGTCTTGCGTCGCTGATTTCTTGCCTTCAGGAACAACTCCTTATTCCCTTTTCTCGTGTCTCCGTTAAGTACGGAGGAGATTCGTGTTTTGTCCCTTTCTCGCGACTCCCTAGAGTCTGGAAGAGTCCCGAGTTGCTGATTCCTATCCTCCAGGAAATACTCTTTATCCCATTTCATGAGTGTCCTTTAAGTCCAGAGGAGATTTGACTTTTGTTCCTTTTTTCATGACACCTTTAAGTCCGGAGGAGTCCCGAGTCGCAGATTCCTGGCCTCCAGGAACAACTCATTAACCCGTTTCTCATGTCTCTTTAAGTCCGGAGGAGATTCGAGTTTTATCCCTTTCTCGCGACTCCTTTATGTCCGGAGGAGTCCCGAGTCACTTATTCCAGGCTTCGAGGAACAACGCCATATCCCTTTTCTCGTGTCTCCTTTAAGTCCGGAGGAGATTCACTTTTTGTCCCTTTCTCGCGACTCCATTAAGTCCGGAGGAGTCCCGAGTCGCTGATTCCTGGCCTCCAGGAACAACTCTTTATCCCTTTTCTTGTGTCTCATTATGTCCTAGGGATATTCGAGTTTTGTCCCTTTCTCACGACTCCTTTAAGTCAGGAAGAGTCCCGAGTCGTAGATTCCTGGCATCTATGAACAACTCTTTATCCCTTTTCTCGAGTCTCCTTTAAGTGCGGAGGAGATTCGTGTTTAGTCCCATTCTCGCGACTCCTTTAAGTCCGGAGGAGTCCCGAGTCGCTGACTCCAGGCCTCTAGGAACTGTTCTTTGCCCCTTTTCTCGTGTCGCCTTTAAGTCTGGAGGAGATTCGAGTTTTGCCCTTTCCCTATGGACTCCTTTAAGACCGGCGGTGTCCCGAGTCGTTGATTCCTAGCCTCCTGGAACAACTCTTTATCTCGTTTCTCGTGTCTCCATTAAGTCCGGAGGAGATTCGAGTTTTGTCCCTTTCTCGTGACTCCTTTAAGTTTGGAGGAGTCCCGAATCGCAGATTCGTAGCCTCCAGGAATAGTTCTTTATCCCTTTTCTCGTGTCTCCTTTAAGTCTAAAGGAGATTCAAGTTTTGTACCTTTCTCGCTACTCCTTCATGTCTGGAGGACTCCCGAGTCGTTAATTCCCGCCCTCTAGGAACAGTTCTTTATCACTTTTCTTGTGCCTCCTTCAAGTCCAGAAAAGATTCGAGTTTTGTCCCATTCTCGTGACTCCTTTGAGTCTAGCGGGGTCCCAAGTTGCTGATTCCTGGCCACTCGAAACAGCATTTTATTCCATTTTCTCGTGTCTCCTTTAAGTCTGGGGGAGATTCGAGTTTTGTTCATTTCTCGTGACCCCTTCAAGTCTGGAGGAGTCCCGAGTCGCTGATTCCTGGCCTACAGGAACAACTTTTTATTCTTTTTTCTCATGTCTCCATTATGTCCGGAGGTGATTCGAGTTTTGTTCCGTTCTCGAGACTCCTTTATGTTTGGAGGAGTCCCGAGTCATTGATTCCTGGCCTCTAGGAACAAATTTTTATCTCTTTACTCGTGTGTCCTTTAAGTCTGGAGGAGATTCAAGTTTTGTCCCATTCTGACGACTCCTTTAAGTCAGGAGGAGTTTCGAGTCGCTGATTCCTAGCCTCTAGGAACAGTTCTTTATTCCCATTTCTCGTGTCTCTATTAGGCCCAGAGAAGATTCGAGTTTTTGTCCCATTCTCGTGACTCCGTTATGCCAGGAGGAGTCTTACATCGCTGATTCCTGGACTCCAGGAATAACTCCGTATTCCCTTTTATCGTGTCTCCTTTAAGTCCGGAGGAGATTCGAGTTTTGTCCCTTTGTCGCGACTCCCTTGCTCCAGAGGAGTCCCGAGTTGTTGATTCCTGGCCTCTAAGTACAACTCTTTATCCCTTTTCTCTTGTGTCCTTCAATTCCAGAGGAGATTTGAGTTTTATCCCTTTCTTGCGACTCCTTTAAGTCCAGAGGAGTCCCAAGTTGTTGATTCCAGGCCTCCTGGAATAGCTCATTATCCCTTTTCCTGAGTCTCCTTTATGTTTGGAAGAGATTCTAGTTTTGTCCTTTCCACACGACTCCTTTAAGTCTGGAGAAGTCCCGAGATGCTGATTCCTAGCCTCCAGGAACTACTCTTTATCTCTTTTCTCGAGTCTCCTTTAAGTTCGGAGGAGATTCGAGTTTTGTCCCATTCTCGCGACTCCTTTAAGTCCTAAGGAATCCTGCGTCACTGATTCCAAGCCTCCAGGAATAGCTCTGTATCTCTTTTCTCGTGTCTCCTTTAAGTCCAGAGGAGATTCGAGTTTTGTCCCATTCTCGCGACTCCTTTAAGTCCGAAGGAGTCCCGAGTCACTGATTCCAGGCCTCCAAAAACAGCTATTTATCTCTTCTCTCGTGTTACCATTAAGTCCAGAGGAGATTTGAGTTTTGTCCTTTTCTCGCGACTCCTTTAAGTCCGGAGGAGTCCTGCGTCGCTTATTCCTGGCCTCCAGGAACTGCTCTTTATCCCTTTTCTCGTGTCTCCTTTATATCCGGACGAGATTCATGTTTTGTACCTTTCTCGCGACTCCTTTAATTCCGGAGGAGTCCCGAATCGCTGATTCCTGGCCTCTAGGAACAGTTCTTTATTCCCTTTTCTCGTGTCACCTTTAAGTCCGGAGGAGATTAAGTTTCTGTCCCATTCTGGCGACTCCTTTAAGCCCAGAGGAGTCCTACATCGTGGATTCCTGGCCTCCAGGAACAACTCCTTATTCCCTTTTATCGTGTCTCCTTTTAGTCCAGAGGAGATTCAAGTTTTTGTCCCTTTCTCGCGACACCTTTAAGCCTGGAGGAGTCCAGCGTCGTTGATTCCTACTCTTCATGAACAACTCTTTATTCCCATTTCTCGTGTCTCCTTTAAGTCCGGAGGAGATTCAAGTTTTGTTACTTTCTCATGACTCCTTTAAGTCCGAAGGAATCCCGAGTCGCTGATTCCTGGCCTCCAGGAACAGTTCTTTATTCCCATTTCTCGTGTTTCCTTTAAGTCCAGAGAGATATAAGTTTTTGACCCATTCTCGCGACTCCTTTAATCTCGGAGGAGTCCTACATCGTTGATTCTTGGCCTCCAGGAACAACTCTTTATTCCCTTTTATCGTGTCTCCTTTAAGTCCGGAAGAGATTAGAGTTTTGTCCCTTTCTCACGACTTCCTTGCATCCGGCGGATTCCCAAGTCGTTGATTCCTAGCCTCCAGGAGCAGCTCTTTATCCCTTTTCTCGTGTGTCCTTTAAGTTTGGACGAGATTTGAGTTTTGTCCCATTCTCGTGACTCCTTTATGTCAGGAGGAGTCCCGAGTCGCTGATTCCAGGCCGCTAGGAACAAATTTTTATCTCTTTACTCGTGTGTCCTTTAAATCTGGAGGAGATTCGAGTTTTGTCCCATTCTCTTGACTCCTTTAAGTCCAGGGAGTTTCGAGTCGCTGATTCCTGGCCTCCAGGAACTATTCTTTATTCCCATTTCTCGTGTCTCTTTTAGGTCCGGAGGAGATTCGAGTTTTTGTCCCATTCTCGTGACTCCTTTAAGCCTGGAGGAGTCTTACATTGCTGATTCCTGGCCTCCAGGTACAACACCATATTCCCTTTTATTGTGTCTCCTTTAAGCCCGGAGGTGATTCAAGTTTTGTCCCGTTGTTGCGACTCCCTTGCTCCAGAGGAGTCCCGAGTTGTTGATTCCTGGCCTCTTGGTACAGCTCTTTATCCCTTCTCACTTGTGTCCTTTAAGTCCACAGGAGATTTGAGTTTTGTCCCTTTCTTGCGACTCCTTTAAGTCCAGAGGAGTCTCGAGTCGATGATTCCAGGCCTCCTGGAATAGCTCATTATCCCTTTTCCCGAGTCTCCTTTATGTTTGGAGGAGATTCTAGTTTTGTCCTTTCCTCACGACTCCTATAAGTCCGGAGAAGTCCCGAGTCGCTGATTCCTAGCCTCCAGGAACTACTCTTTATCTCTTTTCTCGAGTCTCCTTTAAGTTCGGAGGAGATTCGAGTTTTGTCCCATTCTCGCGACTCCTTTAAGTCCTAAGGAGTCCTGCGTCACTGATTCCAAGCCTCCAGGAATAGCTCTGTATCTCTTTTCTCGTGTCTCCTTTAAGTCCAGAGGAGATTCGAGTTTTGTCCCATTCTCGCGACTCCTTTAAGTCCGAAGGAGTCCCGAGTCACTGATTCCAGGCCTCCAAAAACAGCTATTTATCTCTTCTCTCGTGTCTCCATTAAGTCCGGAGGAGATTTGAGTTTTGTCCTTTTCTCGCGATTCCTTTAAGTCCAGAGGAGTCCTGCGTCGCTTATTCCGGGCCTATAGGAACTGCTCTTTATCCCTTTTCTCGTGTCTCCTTTATGTCCGGACGAGATTCATGTTTTGTCCCTTTCTCGCGATTCCTTTAAGTCCGGAGGAGTCCCAAATCGCTGATTCCTGGCCTCCAGGAACAGTTCTTTATTCCCTTTTCTCGTGTCTCCTTTAAGTCCGGAGGAGATATAAGTTTTTGTCCCATTCTTCCGACTCCTTTAAGCCCGGAGGAGTCCTACATCGTTGATTCCTGGCCTCCAGGAACAACTCCTTATTCCCTTTTATCGTGTCTCCTTTAAGTCCAGAGGAGATTCGAGTTTTTGTCCCATTCTCGCGACACCTTTATGCCCAAAGGAGTCCTGCGTCGTTGATTCCAAGTCTTCATGAACATATCTTTATTCCCATTTCTCGTGTCTTCTTTAAGTCCGGAGGAGGTTCGAGTTTTGTCACTTTCTCACGACTCCTTTAAGTGCGGAGGAGTCCCGAGTCGCTGATTCCTGGCCTCCAGGAACAGTTCTTTATTCCCATTTCTCGTGTTTCCTTTAAGTCCGGAGAAGATATTAGTTTTTGTCCCATTCTCGCGACTCCTTTAAGCCCGGAGGAGTCCTACATCGTTGATTCCTGGCCTCCAGGAACAACTCCTTATTCCCTTTTATCGTGTCTCCTTTAAGTCCGGAAGAGATTAGCGTTTTGTCCCTTTCTCGTGACTCCCTTGCATCCGGAGGATTCCCAAGTTGTTGATTCCTAGCCTCTAGGAGCAGCTCTTTATCCCATTTCTCGTGTGTCCTTTAAGTCTGGAGGAGATTTGAGTTTTGTCCCGTTCTTACGACTCCTTCAAGTCCAAAGGATTTCCGAGTCGCTGATTCCTGGCCTCCTAGAATAGCTCTTTATCCCTTTTCTCGTGTCTCCTTTATGTTTGGAGGAGATTCAAGTTTTGTCCTGATCTCGCGACTCCTTTAAGTCTGGAGTAGTCCAGACTCGCTGATTCCAAGCCTCCAGGAACAACTCTTTATCGCTTTTGTCGTGTGTCCTTTAAGTCCGGAGGAGATTCGAGTTTTGTCCCTTTCTCGCGACTCCTTTAAATACGGTGGAGTCCCGAGTCGTTGATTCCTGGTCTCTAGGAACAGATCTTTATCTCTTTTCTCGTGTTTCCATTAACTTCGGAGGAGATTCGTGTTTTTTCCCTTTCTCGAGACTCCTTTAAGTCTGGTGGAGTCCCCAGTCACTGATTCCTGACCTCCAAGAACAGGTCTTTATCCCTTTTCTCATGTCTCCTTTAAGTCCGATGGAGATTCGAGTTTTGTCCCTTTCTCGCGACTCCTTTAAGTCCGGAGCAGTCCCGAATCGCTGATTCCAGGCTTCCAGGAACTGCTCTTTATCCCTTTTCTCGTGTCTCGTTTAAGTCCAGAAGAGATTTGAGTTTTGTCCCTTTCTCGCGGCTCCATTGTGTCAGGTGGAGTCCCGAGTCGCTGATTTTTGGCCTCCAAGAACACCGCTTTATCTCTTTTCTCTTGTCTCCTTTAAGTCCAGAGGAGATTCGAGTTTTTTCCCTTTCTTGCGACTCCTTTAAGTCTGGTGGAGTCTCGAGTCGCTGATACCAGGCGTTCAGGAACAACTTTTCATTCCCTTTTCTCGTGTTTCCTTTAGGTTCGGAGGAGATTCGAGTTTTGTCCCATTCTCGCGACTCCTTTAAGTCCAGAGGAGCCCCGAGTCAATAATTCCTGGCCTCCAAGAGCAATTCCATATTCCCTTTTCTCGTGTCCCCTTTATGTCCGGAGGAGATTCGAGTTTTTGTCCCATTCTAGCGACTCCTTTTAGCCTGGAGGAGTCCTACGTCGCTGATTCCTGTCCTCCAGGAACTACTCCTTATTCCCTTTTCTCGTGTCTCCTTTAAGTCCGGAGGAGATTCGAGTTATGTCCCTTTCTCGCGACTCCCTTGAGTCCAGAGGAGTCCCGAGTAGTTGATTTCAAGCCTCCAGGAACTACTCCATATCCCTTTTCACGAGTGTCCTTTAAGTTCAGCGGAGATTTCAGTTTTGTCCCTTTCTCACGACTCCTTTAAGTCCGGAGGAGTCCCGAGTTGCCGATTCCTGGCCTCCAGGAACAACTCATTAACCCTTTTCCCGTGTCTCCTTTAAGTTCGGAAGAGATTCGAGTTTTGTCCCTCTCTCGTGACTCCATTATGTTTGGAGGAGTCCCGAGTCACTGATTCCAGGCTTCCTGGAACAACTCTTTACCCCTTTTCTCGTGTCTCCTTTAAGTCTGAAGGAGATTTGAGTTTTGTCCCTTTCTCATGACTCCTTTAAGTCTGGAGGAGTCCCGGGTCGCTGATTCCTGGCCTCCAAGAACTGCCCTTTATCCCTTTTCATGTGTCTCCATTATGTCCGGGGGAGATTCGAGTTTCGTCCCTTTCTCGCGACTCTTTTAAGTCCGGAGGAGTCCCGAGTCGTAGATTCCTGGCCCTTAGGAACAACTCTTTATCCCTATTCTCGAGTCTCCTTTAAGTCAGGAGGAGAATCGACTTTTGTCCCTTTCCCGTGACTTTTTCAAGTCTGGAGGAGTCCCGAGTAGCTGATTCTAGGCCTCCAAGAACAGCTCTTTATCCCTTTTCTTGTGTCTCCTTTAAGTCCGGAGGAGATTCGAGTTTTATCCTTTTCTAGTGAATCCTTTAAGTCCGGAGGAGTCCCGAGTCGCTGATTCCTGGCCTCCAGGAACAACTCTTTATCCCTTTTCTCGTGTCTCCATTAAGTCCAGAGGAGATTCGAGCTTTGTCCCTTTCTTATTACTCCTTTAAGTCCGAAGGAGTCCCGATTCGGTAATTCCTTGCCTTAAGGAACAACTCTTTGTCCCTTTTCTTCTGTCTCCTTTAAGTCCGGAGGAGATTCGAGTTTTGTCCCTTTTTCACAACTCCTTTATGTCTAGAGGTATCCCGAGTCGTTGATCCCTGGCTTTTAGGAACAACTCTTTATCCCTTTTCTTGTGTCTCCTTTAAGTCTGGAGGAGATTCGAGTTTTGTCCCTTTTTCGTGAATCCTTTAAGTTTGGAGGTATCCTGAGTCGCTGATCCCTGGCCTCTAGGAACAGCTCTTTATCCCTTTTCTCGTGTCACCTTCAAGTCCGGAGGAGATTTGAGTTTTGTCCCATTCTCGCGACTCCTATAAGTCTGGTGGAATCCCGAGTTGCAGATTCCTGGCCTCTTGGAATGGCTCATTATCTCTTTTCTCGAGTTTCCTTGAAGTCTAGAGGAGATTCAAGTTTTGTCCCTTTCTCGCGACTCCTTTAAGTCCAGTGGAGTCCCGAGTCCTTGATTCCTAGTCTCTAGGAACAACTCTTTATCTCTTTTCTCGTGTCTCCTTTAAGTCCAGAGGCGATTCGTGATGTGTCCCTTTCCCGCGACGCCTTTAAGTCTGGTGGAGTCCCCAGTCACTGATTCCTAACGTCCAGGTACTGGTCATTATCCCTTTTCTCATGTCTCCATTAAGTTCAGAGGAGATTCGAGTTTCGTCATTTTCTCGCGACTCCTTTAAGTCGGGTGGAGACCCGAATCGCTGATTCCTGGACTCCAGGAACAGCTATTTATCCCTTTTCTCGTGTCTCCTTCAAGTCTAGAGGATATTTTAGTATTGTCACTTTCTCACGACTCCTTTATGTCTGGTGGTGTCCCGAGTCGCTGATTCCTGACCTCCAAGAACACTGCTTTATCTCTTTTCTCGTGTCTCCTTTAAGTCCAGAGGAGATTCTTGTTTTGTCCCATTCTTGCGACTCCTTTAAGTCCGGAGGTGTCTCGAGTCGCTGATACTTGGCCTTCAGGAAAAACTTTTTATTCCTTTTTCTCGCGTTTCCTTTTGGTCTGGAGGAGATTCGAGTTTTGTCCCTTTCTCGTGACACCTTTAGGTCCGTTGGAGTCCTGAGTCGCTGATTCCTAGCCTTCACGAATAGCTTTTTATTCCTTTTTCTCATGTGTCCATTATGTCCGGAGGAGATTCGAGTTTTGTCCGTTTCTTGTGACTCCTTTAAGTTTGGAGGAGACCCAAGTCGCTTATTCTTAGCTTCCCGGAACTTCTTTATATTCCTTTTTTTCGTGTCTCCTTTATGTTCGGAGGAGATTCGAGTTTCGTCCCGTTCTCACAACTCCTTTAAGTCCGGAGGAGTCCCGAGACGCTGATTCCTGGTCTCCTTTAAGTCCGAAAATGATTCAAGTTTTGTCCCATTCTCGCGACTCCATTAAGTCCGGAGGAGATTCGAGTTTTGTCCCATTCTCGCGACTCCTTTAAGTGTAGAGGAGTCTCGAGTCGCTAATTCCTGGCCTCTAGGAGCTATTCTTTATTCCCTTTTCTCGTGTCCCCTTTAAGTCCAAAGGAGATTCGAGTTTTTGTCCCATTCTCGCGACATCTTTAAGCCTGGTGGAGTCCAGCGTCGCTGATTCTTGGACTCCAGGAACAACACCTTATTCCCTTTTCTCGTGTCTCCTTTAAGTTTGGAGGAGATTCGAGTTTTGTCCTTTTCTCGCGACTCCCTTGAGTTCGGAGGTGTCCCGAGTTGCTGATTCCTAGCCTCCAGGAACTACTCTTTATCCCTTTTCACGAGTGTCCTTTAAGTCCAGAGGAGATTTGAGTTTTTCCCTTTCTCACGACTCCTTTAACTCCGGAGGAGTCCCGAGTCCCTGATTCCTGGCCTCCAGGAACAACTCATTAACCCTTTTTCCCGTGTCTCCTTTAAGTCCGGAGGAGATTCGAGTTTTGTCCCTTTCTCGTGACTCCTTTATGTTCGGAGGAGTCCCGAGTCAATGATTCCTAGCTTCCAGGAACAACTCTTTATCCCTTTTCTCATGTCTCCTTTAAGCCCAGAGGAGATTCGGGTTTTGTCCCTTTCTCGCGACTCCTTTATGTCAGGAGTAGTCTCGGGTCGTTAATTCCAGGCCTCCAGGAATGGCTCTTTATCCCATTTCCTGTGACTCCTTTAAGTCTCTAGGAGATTCGAGTTTTGTCCCTTTCTCACGACTCCTTCAATTCCGGAGCAGTCCCGAGTCGTAGATTCCAAACCTCTAGGAACAACTCTTTATCCCTTTTCTCGAGTCTCCTTTAATTCCAAAGGAGATTCATGTTTCGTCCCGTTCTCGCGACACCTTTTAGTCTAGAGGAGTCCCGAGTCGTTGATTCCTGGCCTCCTGGTATCCCGTATCTCGTGTCTCCATTAAGTCCAAAGGAGATTCGAGTTTTTGTCCCATTCTTGCGACTCCTTTAAGCCCAGAGGAGTCCTGCATCGCTGATTCCTGGCCTCCAGGAACAACTCCTTATTCCCTTTTATCGTGTCTCCTTTAAGTCCGGAGGAGATTCGAGTTTTGTTTCTTTCTCGCGACTCCCTTGCGTCCGGAGGAGTCCCGAGTTGTTGTTTCCTAGCTTCCTGGAATAGCTCTTTATCCCTTTTCTAGAGTGTCATTTAAGTCTGGAGGAGATTTGAGTTTTGTCCCATTCTCGTGACTCCTTTAAGTCCAAAGGACTCCAGAGTCATTGATTCCTGGCCTCCTAGAATAGCTCTTTATCCCTTTTCTTGTGTCCCCTTTATGTCTGGAGGAGATTCGAGTTTTGTCCTTTTCTCGTGACTCCTTTATGTCTGGAGTACTCCTGAGTCGCTGGTTCCAAGCCTCCAGGAACATCTCTTTATCCCTTTTCTCATGTCTCCTTTAATTCTGGAGGAAATTCGAGTTTTGTCCCTTTCTCGCGACTCCTTTAAATTCGGAGGAGTCCCGAGCCGTCGATTTCTGGCCTCCACGAACCACTCTTTATCCCTTTTCTCGAGTCTCCTTTAAGTCTGGAGGAGAATCAAGTTTTGTCCCTTTCTCGTGACTCTTTTAAGTCCGAAGGAGTCCCGAGTAGCTAATTCCAGGCCTCCAGGAACAGCTCTTTGTTCCTTTTATCGTGTCTCCTTTATGTCTGGAGGAGATTCGAGTTTTGTCCTTTTTTAGTGAATGCTTTTTGTCTGAAGGTGTCCCGAGTCGCTGATTCCTGGCCTCTAGGAACTTCTCCTTATCCCTTTTCTCGTGTCTCCATTAAGTCCGGAGGAGATTTAAGTTTTGTCCCTTTCTCGGGATTACTTTAGGTCCAGAGGAGTCCTGAATCACTGGTTCTTGGCCTCCGGGAATAGTTCTTGATCCCTTTTCTCGTGTCTCCATTATGTCCGAAGGAGATTCGAGTTTTGTCCCATTCTCGTGACTCCTTTAAGTCCGGAGGAGACCCGAGTCACTAAATCCTGGCCTTCAAGAACAACTCATTGTCCTTTTTCTCGTGTCTCCTTTAAGTCTAGTGGAGATTCGAGTTTTGACCCTTTTTCACGACACTTTTACGTCCGGAGGCATCCCGATTCGCTGATCCCTGGTCTCCAGGAACAGCTCTTTATCCCTTTTCTCGTGTCTCCTTTAAGTCTGAAGGAGATTCGAGTTTTGTCCCATTCTCATGACTCCTTTAAGTCCAAGGGAGTCCCGAGCTGCTGATTCCTGGCCTCGAGGAACGGCTCTTCATCTCTTTTCTCGAGTCTCCTTTAAGTCCGGAGGAGATTCAAGTTTTGTCCCTTTCTCGCGACTCCTTTAAGTTTAGAGGAGTCCCGAGTCGCTGATTCCTGGTCTTTAGGAACAACTCTTTATCTCTTTTGTCGTGCCTTCTTTAAGTCTGCAGGAGATTCGTGTTTTGTCCCTTTCTCGCGACGACTTTAAGTCCAGTGGAGTCCCCAGTCACTGATTCCTGGCCTCCAGGAACAGGTCTGTATCCCTTTTCTCGTGTCTCCTTTAAGTTTGGAGGAGTTCGAGTTTTGTCCCTTTCTCGTGACTCCTTTAAGTCCGAAGGAGTCCTGCATCACTGATTCCAAGCCTCCAGGAACAGCTCTGTATCTCTTTTCTCGTGTCTCCTTTAAGTCCAGAGGAGATTCGAGTTTTGTCCCTTACTCGTGGCTCCGTTATGTCTGGTGGAGTCTCGAGTCGCTGATTCCGGGCCTCCATGAACACCACTTTATCTCTTTTCTCGTGTCTCCTTTAAGTCCAGAGGAGATTCTTAAATTGTCCCTTTCTTGCGACTCCTTTAAGTCCGGAGGAGTCCTGAGTCGCTGATACCTGGCCTTTAGGAAAAAACTTTTTATTCCTTTTTCTCACGTTTCCTTAAGGTACAGAGGAGATTCGATTTTTGTCCCTTTCTCGTGTCGCCTTTAAGTCTGGAGGTGATTCAAGTTTTATTCTTTTCTAGGGACTCCTTTATGACCGGTGGTGTCCTGAGTCGTTGATTCCTGGCCTCCTGGTATCCCGTTTCTCGTGTCTCCATTAAGTCCAGAGGAGATTAGAGTTTTTGTCCCATTCTCGCGACTCCTTTAAGCCTGGAGGAGTCATGCATCGCAGATTCCTGGCCTCCAGAAACAACTCCTTATTCTCGTTTATCGTGTCTCCTTTAAGTCCGGAGGAGATTCGATTTTTGTTCCTTTCTCGCGACTCCCTTGCGTCCGGAGGAGTCCCGAGTTGTTGTTTCCTGGCCTCCAGGAATAGCTCTTTATCCCTTTTCTAGTGTGTCATTTAAGTCAGGAGGAGATTTGAGTTTTGTCCCATTCTCGCGACTCCTTTAAGTCCAAAGGAGTCCTGAGTCGTTTATTCCTGGCCTCCTGGAATAGATCTTTATCCCTTTTCTTGTGTCCCCCTTATGTCTGAAGGAGATTCGAGTTTTGTCCTTTTCTCGCGACTCCTTTAAATTCGGAGGAGTCCTGAGCCACCGATTCTAGGCATCCACGAACAACTCTTTATCCCTTTTCTCGAGTCTCCTTTAAGTCTAGAGGAGAATCGTGTTTTGTCCCATTCTCGCGACTCCTTTAAGTCCAAAGGAGTCCTGAGTCGATTATTCCTGGCCTCCTAGAATAGCTCTTTATCCCTTTTCTTGTGTCCCCGTTATGTCTGAAGGAGATTCGAGTTTTGTCCTTTTCTCGTGACTCCTTTAAGTCTGGAGTAGTCCCGAGTCGCTGGTTCCAAGCCTCCAGGAACAACTCTTTATCCCTTTTCTCAGGTCTCCTTTAAGTCTGGAGGAGATTCGAGTTTTGTCCCTTTCTCGCGATCCCTTTAAATTCGGACGAGTCTCGAGCCACCGATTCCTTGCCTCCACGAACAACTCTTTATCCCGTTTCTCGAGTTTCCTTTAAGTCTGGAGGAGAATCGAGTTTTGTCCCCTTCTCGTGACTCTTTTAAGTCCGGAGGAGTCCCGAGTAGCTAATTCGAGGCCTCCAAGAATAGCTCTTTATTCCTTTTCTCGTGTCTCCTTTATGTCCGGAGGAGATTCGAGTTTTGTCCTTTTTTAGGGAATGCTTTATGTCCGAAGGTGTCCCAAGTCACTGATTCCTGGCCTCTAGGAACTGCTTCTTATCCCTTTTCTCGTGTCTCTAGTAAGTCCGAAGGAGATTCAAGTTTTGTCCCTTTCTCGGGACTACTTTAGGTCCGAAGGAGTCCTGAATCGCTGGTTCCTTGCCTCCGGGAATAGTTCTTTATCCCTTTTCTTGTGTCCCCATTATGTTCGAAGGAGATTCGAGTTTTGTCCCATTCTCGTGACTCCTTTAAGTCTAGAGGAGACCCGAGTCGCTAAATCCTGGCCTTCAAGAACAACTCTTTGTCCCTTTTCTCGTGTCTCCTTTAAGTCTAGAGGAGATTCGAGTTTTGTCCCTTTTTCGCGACACTTTTAGGTCCAGAGGCATCCCGCTTCGCTGATCCCTAGCCTCCAGGAACAGCTCTTCATCCCTATTCTCGTGTCTCCTTTAAGTCTCGAGGAGATTCGAGTTTTGTCCCATTCTCGCGACTCCTTTAAGAACGGAGGAGTCCCGAGCTGCTGATTCATGGCCTCGAGGAACAGCTCATTATCTCTTTTCTTGAGTCTCCTTTAAGTCCGGAGTAGTCCCGAGTCGCTGGTTCCAAGCCTCCAGGAACAACTCTTTATTCCTTTTCTCATGTCACCTTTAAGTCTGGAGGAGATTCGAGTTTTGTCCCATTCTCGCGACTCCTTTTAGTCCGAAGGAGTCCCGAGCTGCTGATTCCTGGCCTCGAGGAACGACTCTTTATCTCTTTTCTCGCGACTCCTTTAAGTCTGGAGTAGTCCCGAGTCGCTGGTTCCAAGCCTCCAGGAACAACTCTTTATCCCTTTTCTCATGTCTCCTTTAAGTTTGGAGGAGATTCGAGTTTTGTCCCTTTCTCGCGACCCCTTTAAATTCGGAGGAGTCCCGAGCCGCCGATTACTTGCCTCCACGAACAACTCTTTATCCCTTTTCTCGAGTCTCCTTTAAGTCTGGAGGAGAATCGAGTTTTGTCCCCTTCTCGTGACTCTTTTAAGTCCGGAGGAGTCCCGAGTAGCTAATTCCAGGCCTCCAGGAACAGCTCTTTATTCCTTTTCTCGTGTCTCCTTTATGTCCGGAGGAGATTCGAGTTTTGTCCTTTTTTAGTGAATGATTTATGTCCGAAGGTGTCCCAAGTCACTGATTCCTAGCCTCTAGGAACTGCTCCTTATCCCTTTTCTCGTGTCTCCAGTAAGTCCGAAGGAGATTCTAGTTTTGTCCCTTTCTCGGGACTACTTTAGGTCCGAAAGAGTCCTGAATCGCTGGTTCCTGGCCTCTGGGAATAGTTCTTTATCCCTTTTCTGGTGTCCCCATTATGTTCGAAGGAGATTCGAGTTTTGTCCCATTCTCGTGACTCCTTTAAGTCCGGAGGAGACCCGAGTCGCTAAATCCTGGCCTTCAAGAACAACTCTTTGTCCCTTTTCTCGTGTCTCCTTTAAGTCTAGAGGAGATTCGAGTTTGTCCCTTTTTTGCGACACTTTTAAGTCCAGAGGCATCTCGCTTCGCTGATCCCTGGCCTCCAGGAACAGCTCTTTATCCCTATTCTCGTGTCTCCTTTAAGTCTGGAGGAGATTCGAGTTTTGTCCCATTCTCGCGACTCCTTTAAGTCCGGAGGAGTCCCGAGCTGCTGATTCCTGGCCTCGAGGAACAACTCTTTATCTCTTTTCTCGAGTCTCCTTTAAGTCCGGAGGAGATTCAAGTTTTGTCCCTTTCTCGCGACTCCTTTAAGTCCAGAGGAGTCCCGAGTCGCTGATTCCTGGTCTCTAGGAACAGTTCTTTATCTCTTTTGTCGTGCCTTCTTTAAGTCTGCCAGAGATTCGTGTTTTGTCCCTTTCCCGCAACGACTTTAAGTCCAGTGGAGTCCCCAGTCACTAATTCCTGGCCTCTAGGAACAAGACTTTATCCCTTTTCTCGTGTCTCCTTTAAGTCCGGAAGAGTTCGAGTTTTGTCCCTTTCTCGCGACTCCTTTAAATCCAGAGGAGTCCCAAATCGCTGATTCCAGGACTCCAGGAGCAGCTCTTTATCCCTTTTCTCGTGTTTCCTTTTAGTCCAGAGGATATTTGAGTTTTGTCCCTTACACGTGGCTCCGTTATGTCTGGTGGAGTCCCGAGTCGCTGATTCCTGGCCTCCATGAACACCACTTTATCTCTTTTCTCCTGTCTCCATTAAGTCCAGAGGAGATTCTTAAATTGTCCCTTTCTTGCGACTCCTTTAAGTCTGGAGGAGTTTCGAGTCGTTGATACCAGGCCTTCAGGAAAAAACTTTTTATTCCTTTTTCTAGCGTTTCCTTAAGGTCCGGAGGAGATTCGAGTTTGTTCCTTTCTCGCGACTCCATTAGGTCCGTAGGAGTCCCGAGTCATTGATTCTTGGCCTCCATGAATTGTTTTTTATTCCTTTTTCTCGTGTGTCCATTATGTCCGGTGGAGATTCGAGTTTTGTCGGTTTCTCGTGACTCCTTTAAGTTTGGAGGAGACCCAAGTCGCTTATTCGTAGCTTCCCGGAACTTCTTTTTTATCCGTTTTCTCGTGTCTCCGTTTTGTCCAAAGGAGATTCGAGTTTTGTCTCGTTCTCGCAACTCCATTAAGTCCAGAGGAGTCCCGAGACGCTGATTCTTGGTCTCTTTTAAGTCCAGAAATGATTCGAGTTTTGTCCCATTCCCGCGACTACTTTACGTTCGGAGGAGATTTGTGTTTTGTCCAATTCTCGCGACTCCTTTAAGTCCGGAGGAGATTCAAGTTTTGTCCCATTCTCGTGACTCCTTTAAGTGCAGAGGAGTCTCGCGTCGCTAATTCCTGGCCTCTAGGAGCAATTCTTTATTCCCTTTTCTCGTGTCCCCTTTAAGTCCGGAGGAGATTCGAGTTTTTGTCCCATTCTCGCGACTCCATTAAGCCTGGGGGAATCCTACGTCGTTGATTCCTGGCCTCTAGGAACTGCTCCTTATTCCCTTTTCTCGTGTCTCCTTTAAGTCCAGAGGAGATTCGAGTTCTATCCCATTCTCGCGACTCCCTTGAGTCCGGAGGAGTCCCGAGTTGTTGATTCTTGGCCTCCAGGAACTACTCTTTATCCCTTTTCACGAGTGTCATTTAAGTCCAGAGGAGATTTGAGTTTTTCCCTTTTTCATGACTCCATTAACTCCGGAGGAGTCCCGAGTCGCTGATTTCTGGCCTCCAAGAACAACTCATTAACCCTTTTCCCGTGTCTCCTTTAAGTCCGACGGAGATTCGAGTTTTGTCCCTTTCTCACGACTCCTTTATGTTCGGAGGAGTCCCAAGTCAATGATTCCAGGCTTCCAGGAACAACTCTTTATCCCTTTTCTCATGTCTCCTTTAAGTCCTGAGGAGATTCGAGTTTTGTCCCTTTCTTGCGACTCCTTTATGTCTGGAGGAGTCTTGGGTTGCTGATTCCTGGCCTCCAGGAATAGCTCTTTATCCCTTTTCTTGTGTCTCCTTTAAGTCTCCGGGAGATTCGAGTTTTGACCCTTTCTCGCGACTCCTTCAAGTTCGGAGGAGTCCCGAGTCGTAGATTCCAAGCCTGTAGGAACAACTCTTTATCCCTTTTCTCGAGTCTCCTTTAAGTCCAGAGGAGATTCGTGTTTTGTCCCGTTCACGGGACACCTTTAAGTCTGGAGGAGTCCCAAGTCGCTGATTCCAGGCCTCTAGGAATAGTTCTTTATTCCTTTTTCTCGTGTCGCCTTTAAGTCTGGAGGAGATTCGAGTTTTGTCCTTTTCTAGGGACTCCTTTAAGACCGGCAATGTCCTGAGTCGTTGATTCCTGGCCTCCTGAAAAAACTCTTTATCCCGTTTCTCGTGTCTCAATTAAGTTCGGAGGAGATTCGAGTTTTGTCCATTTGTCGTGACTTCTTTAAGTCCGAAGGCGTCCCGAGTCGCTGATTCCTGGACACTTGGAGCAGCTCTTTATCTTTTTCCTCCTTTCTCCTTTGAGTTTGGAGGACATTCGTGTTTTGTCCCACTCCTGTGACACCTTTATGTCCAGAGGAGTCCCTAGTTGCTGATTCCTGGCCTCTAAGAAAAGCTCTTTATCCCTTTTCTCATGTCTCCTTTAAGCCCAGAGGAGATTCGGGTTTTGTCCCTTTCTCGCGACTCCTTTAAGTCCGGAGGAGTCCCGAATCACTGATTCTTGGCCTCCAGGAATAGTTCTTTATCCCTTTTGTAGTGTCTCCGTTAAGTCCAAAGGAGATTCGAGTTTTGTTCCTTTCTCGCAACTCCTTTATGTCCGGAGGAGTCCAGAGTTGCTTATTTCTGGCCTCCAGGAACTGCACTTTATCCCATTTCTCGTGACTCCTTTAAGTCCGGAGGAGATTCGAGTTTTGTCCCTTTCTCGCGACTCCCTTTAGTCCGGAGGAGTCCCGAGTTGCTGATTCCTGGCCTCCAGGAACTGTTCTTTATCTCTTTTCTCGTGTGTCCTTTATGTCCGTAGGAGATTCGAGTTTTGTCCCATTCTCGCGACTCGTTTAAGTCCGGAGGCGTCCCGAGTCGCTGATTCCTGGACACCTGGAATAGCTCTTTATCTCTTTCCTCTTGCCTCCTTTAAGTCTAGAGGACATTCGTGTTTTTTCCCACTCCCGTGACTCCTTTTTGTCCGGTGGAGTCCCTAGTCGCTGATTCCTGGCCTCCAAGAATAGCTCTTTATCCCTTTTCTCGTGTCTCCTTTAAGTCCAGAGGAGATTCGGGTTTTGTCCCTTTCTCGCGACTCCTTTAAGTCCGGAGGAGTCCCGAATCGCTGATTCGTGGCCTCTAGGAACATCTCCTTATCCCTTTTCTCATGTCTCTTTTTAGTCCGGAGGAGATTCTAGTTTTGTCCCGTTCTCGCGACTCCATTACGTCTGGAGGAATCCCGAGTCGCTGATTCGTGGCCTCCAAGAACAGCGCTTTATCTTTTTTCTCGTGTCTCCTTTAAGTCCGGAGGACATTCGAGTTCGGCCCCTTTCTTGTGACTCCTTTAAGTCCGGATGAGTCCCGAGTCGCTGATACCTGGCCTTTAGGAACAACATTTTATTCCATTTTCTCGAGTCTCCTTTAAGTCCGGAGGAGATTCGAGTTTTGTCCCTTTCTCATGTCGCCTTTAAGTCTGGAGGTGATTCAAGTTTTATCCTTTTCTAGGGACTCCTTTATGACCGACGGTGTCCTGAGTCGTTGATTCCAGGCCTCCAGGTATCCCATTTCTCGTGTCTCCATTAAGTCCAGAGGAGATTAGAGTTTTTGTCCCATTCTCGCGACTCCTTTAAGCCCAGAGGAGTCCTGTATCGCTGATTCCTGACCTCCAGGAACAACTCCTTATTCCCGTTTATCGTGTCTCCTTTAAGTCCGGAGGAGATTCGAGTTTTGTTCCTTTCTCGCGACTCCCTTGCGTTCGGAGGAGTCCCGAGTTGTTGTTTCCTGGCCTCCAGGAATAGATCTTTATCCCTTTTCTAGTGTGTCATTTAAGTCTAGAGGAGATTTGAGTTTTGTCCCATTCTCGCGACTCCTTTAAGTCCAAAGGAGTCCGGAGTCGTTGATTCCTGGCCTCTTGGAATAGCTCTTTACCTGCTTTCTTGTGTCCCCTTTATGTCTGGAGGAGATTTGAGTATTGTCCTTTTCTCACAACTCCTTTAAGTCTGGAGTAGTCCCGAGTCGTTGGTTTCAAGCCTCCAGGAACAGCTCTTAATCCCTTTTCTCATGTCTCCTTTAAGTCTAGAGGAGATTCGAGTTTTTTCCCTTTCTCGCGAATCCTTTAAATTCGGAGGAGTCCTGAGCCGCCGATTCCTGGCCTCCACGAACAACTCTTTATCCCTTTTCTCGAGTCTCCTTTTAGACTCGAGGAGAAATGAGTTTTGTCCCAATCTCGTGACTCTTTTAAGTCCGGAGGAGTCCCGAGTAGCTAATTCGAGGCCTCCAGGAACAACTCTTTATTCCTTTTCTCGTGTCTCCTTTATGTCCGGAGGAGATTCGAGTTTTGTCCTTTTTTAGTGAATGCTTTATGTCCGAAGGTGTCCCAAGTCGCTGATTCCAGGCCTCTAGGAACTGCTCCTTATCCCTTTTCTCGTGTCTCGATTGAGTTCGAAGGTGATTCAAGTTTTGTCCCTTTCTTGGGACTACTTTAGGTCCAAAGGAGTCCTGAATCGTTGGTTCCTGGCCTCCGGGAATAGTTCTTTATCCCTTTTCTCGTGTCCCCATTATGTTCGAAGGAGATTCGAGTTTTGTCCCATTCTCGTGACTCCTTTAAGTCCGGAGGAGACCCGAGTCGCTAAATCCTGGCCTTCAAGAACAACTCTTTGTCCCTTTTCTCGTGTCTCCTTTAAGTCTAGAGGGGATTCGAGTTTTGTCACTTTTTCGCGACACTTTTATGTCCGGAGGCATCCCGATTCGCTGATCCCTGGCCTCCAGCAACAGCTCTTTATCCCTTTTCTCGTGTCTCCTTTAAGTTTGGAGGATATTCGTGTTTTGTCCCATTCTCACGACTCCTATAAGTCCGGAGGAGTCCCGAGTTGCTGATTCCTGGCCTCGAGGAACGGCTCTTTATCTCTTTTCTCGAGTCTCCTTTATGTCTGGAGTAGTCCCGAGTCGCTGGTTCCAAGCCTCCAGGAACAGCTCTTTATCCCTTTTCTCATGTCTCCTTTAAGTCTGGAGGAGATTTGTGTTTTGTCCCAATCTTGCGACTCCTTTAAGTCCGGAGGAGTCTCGATCTGCTGATTCCTGGCCTAGAGGAACGGCTCGTTATCTCTTTTCTTGCGACTCCTTTAAGTCTGGAGTAGTCCCGAGTCGCTAGTTCCAAGCCTCAAGGAACAACTCTTTATACCTTTTCTCATGTCTCCTATAAGTCCAGAGGAGATTCAAGTTTTGTCCCTTTCTCGCGACTCCTTTAAATTCGGAGGAGTCCTGAGCCGCCTATTCCTGGCCTCCACGAACAACTCTTTATACCTTTTCTCGAGTCTCCTTTAAGTCTGGAGGAGAATCGAGTTTTGTCCCTTTCTCGTGACTCTTTTAAGTCTGGAGGAGTCCTGAGTAGCAAATTCCAGGCCTCCAGGAACAGCTCTTTATTCCTTTTCTCGTGTCTCCGTTATGTCCGGAGGAGATTCGTGTTTTGTCCTTTTTTAGTGAATGCTTTATGTCCGAAGGTGTCCCAAGTCGCTGATTCCTGGGCTCTAGGAACTGCTCCTTATCCCTTTTCTCGTGTCTCCATTAAGTCCGAAGGAGATTCAAGTTTTGTCCCTTTCTCGGGACTACTTTAGGTCCGAAGGAGTCCTGAATCGCTGGTTCCTGGCCTCCGGGAATAGTTCTTTATCCCTTTTCTCGTGTCCCCATTATGTCCGAAGGAGATTCGAGTTTTGTCCCATTCTCGTGACTCCTTTAAGTCCAGAGGAGACCCGAGTCGCTAAATCCTGGCCTTCAAGAACAACTCTTTGTCTCTTTTCTCGTGTCTCCTTTAAGTCTAGAGGAGATTCGAGTTTTGTCCTTTGTTCGCGACACTTTTAAGTCTGGAGGCATCCCGATTCGCTGATCCCTGGCCTCCAGGAACAGCTCTTTATCTCTTTTCTCGTGTCTCCTTTAAGTCTGGAGGAGATTCGAGTTTTGTCCCATTCTCGCGACTCCTTTAAGTCCTGAGGTGTCCCGAGCTGCTGATTCCTGGCCTCAAGGAACGACTCTTTATCTCTTTTCTCGAGTCTCCTTTAAGTCTGGAGGAGATTCAAGTTTTGTCCCTTTCTCACGACTCCTTTAAGTCTAGAGGAGTCCCAAGTCGTTGATTCCTGGTCTCTAGAAACAGCTCTTTATCTCTTTTGTCGTGCCTTCTTTAAGTCTGCAGGAGATTCGTGTTTTGTCTCTTTCCCGCGACGACTTTAAGTCCAGTGGAGTCCCCAGTCACTGATTCTTGGCCTCCAGGAACAGGTCTTTACCCCTTTTCTCGTGTCTCCTTTAAGTCCGGAAGAGTTCGAGTTTTGTCCCTTTCTCGCGACTCCTTTAAATCCAGAGGAGTCCCGAATCGCTGATTCCTGAACTCCAAGAACAACTCTTTATCCCTTTTCTCGTGTTTCCTTTTAGTCCAGAGGATATTTGAGTTTTGTCCCTTACACGTGGCTCCGTTATGTCGGTGGTGTCTCGACTCGCTGATTCCTGGACTCCTTGAACACCACTTTATCTCTTTTCTCTTGTCTCCTTTAAGTCCAGAGGAGATTCTTAAATTGTCCCTTTCTAGCGACTCCTTTAAGTCCAGAGGAGTTTCGAGTCGCTGATACCAGGCCTTCAGGAAAAAACTTTCTATTCCTTTTTCTCGCGTTTCCTTAAGGTCTGGAGGAGATACAAGTTTTGTCCCTTTCTCGCGACTCCATTTGGTCGGTAGGAGTCCCGAGTCATTGATTCTTGGCCTCCATGAATAGCTTTTTATTCCTTTTTCTCGTGTGTCCATTATGTCCAGAGGAGATTCGAGTTTTGTCCCATTCTCGTGACTCTTTAAGTGCAGAGGAGTTTCGCGTCGTTAATTCCTGGCCTCCAGGAACAATTCGTTATTCCCTTTTCTCGTGTCGCCTTTAAGTCCGGAGGAGATTCGAGTTTTTGTCCCATTCTCGCGACTCCTTTAAGCTTGGGGGAGTCCTGCGTCGCTGATTCCTAGCCTCCAAGAACAGCTCATTATTCCCTTTTCTCGTGTCTCCTTTAAGTCTAGAGGAGATTCGAGTTCTATCCCATTCTCGCAACTCCCTTGAGTCCGGAGGAGTCCCGAGTTGTTGATTCCTGGCCTCCAGGAACTACTCTTTATCCCTTTTCACGAGTGTCTTTTAAGTCCAGAGGAGATTTGTGTTTTTCCCTTTTTCACGACTCCTTTAACTCCGGAGGAGTCCCGAGTCGCTGATTCCTGGCCTTCAGGAATAACTCGTTAACCCTTTTCCCGTGTCTCCTTTAAGTCCAACGGAGATTCGAGTTTTGTCCCTTTCTCGTGACTCCTTTATGTTCGAAGGAGTCTCGAGTCAATGATTCCAGGCTTCTAGGAACAACTCTTTATCCCTTTTCTCATGTCTCCTTTAAGTCCAGAGGAGATTCGAGTTTTGTCCCTTTCTCGCGACTCCTTTATGTCTGGAGGAGTCTCGGGTCGCTGATTCCAGGCCTCCTGGAATAGCTCTTTATCCCTTTTCTTGTGTCTCCTTTAAGTCTCCGGGAGATTCGAGTTTTGTCCCTTTCTCGTGACTCCTTCAAGTCCGGAGGAGTCCCGAGTCGTAGATTCCAAGCCTGTAGGAACAACTCTTTATCCCTTTTCTCGAGTCTCCTTTAAGTCCAGAGGAGATTCGTGTTTTGTGTCGTTCTCGGGACACCTTTAAGTCCGAAGGAGTCCCAAGTCGCTGATTCTAGGCCTCTAGGAACAGTTTTTTATTCCTTTTTCTCGTGTCGCCTTTAAGTCTGGAGGAGATTCGAGTTTTGTCCTTCTCTAGGGACTCCTTTAAGACCGACGGTGTCCCGAGTCTCTGATTCCTGGCCTCCTAGAAAAACTCTTTATCCCGTTTCTCGTGTCTCCATTAAGTTCGGAGGAGATTCGAGTTTTGTCCCTTTGTCGCGACTCCTTTAAGTCTGGAGGCGTCCCGAGTCGCTAATTCTTGGACACTTGGTGCAGCTCTTTATCTCTTTCCTCGTTTCACCTTTGAGTCTGGAGGACATTCATGTTTTGTCCCACTCCTGTGACACCTTTATGTCCAGAGGAGTCCCTAGTCGTGGATTCCTGGCCTCTAAGAAAAGCTCTTTATCCCTTTTCTCGTGTCTCCTTTAAGTCCAGAGGAGATTCGGGTTTTGTCCCTTTCTCGTAACTCCTTTAAGTCCGGAGGAGTCCCGAATCACTGATTCTTGGCCTCCAGGAATAGTTCTTTATCCCTTTTCTAGTGTCTCCGTTAAGTCCAAAAGAGATTCGAGTTTTGTCCCTTTCTCACAACTCCTTTAAGTCCGGAGGAGTCTAGAGTTGCTTATTCTTGGCCTCCAGGAACTGCACTTTATCCCATTTCTCGTGACACCTTTAAGTCCGGAGGAGATTCGAGTTTTGTCCCTTTCTCGCGACTCCCTTTAGTCCGGAGGAGTCCCGAGTCGTTGATTCCTGGCCTCCAGGAACTGCTCTTTATCTCTTTTCTCGTGTGTCCTTTATGTCCGTAGGAGATTCGAGTTTTGTCCCATTCTCACGACTCCTTTAAGTCGGGAGGCGTCCTGAGTCGTTGATTCCTGGACACCTGGAATAGCTCTTTATCTCTTTCCTCCTGCCTCCTTTAAGTCTGGAGGACGTTCGTGTTTTGTCCCACTCTCGTGACTCCTTTATGTCTGGAGGAGTCCCTAGTTGCTGATTCCTGCCCTCCAAGAATAGCTCTTTATCCTTTTTCTCGTGTCTCCTTTATGTCCAGAGGAGATTCGGGTTTTGTCCCTTTCTCGCGACTCCTTTAAGTCCGGAGGAGTACCGAATCGCTGATTCTTGGCCTCTAAGAACAGCTCCTTATCCCTTTTCTTATGTCTCTTTTAAGTCCAGAGGAGATTCGAGTTTTGTCTCGTTCTCGCGACTCCATTACGTCGAGAGGAATCCCGAGTCGCTGATTCGTGGCCTCCAAGAACAGTGCTTTATCTCTTTTCTCGTGTCTGCTTTAAGTCCGGAGGAGATTCGAGTTCGGCCCCTTTCTTGTGACTCCTTTAAGTTTGGATGAGTCCCAGGTCGCTGATACCTGGCCTTTAGGAACAACATTTTATTCCATTTTCTCGTGTCTCCTTTAGGTCCGGAGGAGATTCGAGTTTTGTCCCTTTCTCGCGACTCCTTTATGTCCGGAGGAGATTCAAGTTTTGTCCCACTCTTGCGACTCCATTAAGTCCGGAGGGGTCCCGAGTCGCTAATTCTTGGCCTCCAAGAGCAATTCTTTATTCCCTTTTCTCATGTCCCCTTTAAGTGCAGAGGAGATTCGAGTTTTTGTCCCATTCTCGTGACTCCTTTAAGCTCGGAGGAGTCTTGCGTCGCTGATTCCTAGCCTCCAGGAACAACTCCTTATTCCCTTTTCTCGTGTCTTCGTTAAGTCCGGAGGAGATTCGTGTTATGTCCCTTTCTCGCGACTCCCTTGAGTCTGGAAGAGTCTTGAGTTGCTGATTCCTGGCCTCCAGGAACTACTGTTTATCCCATTTCACGAGTGTCCTTTATGTCCCGAGGAGATTTGAGTTTTGTCCCATTCTCACGACACCTTAAAGTCCGGAGGAGTCTTGAGTCGCAGATTCCTGGCCTCCAGGAAATACTCATTAACTCGTTTCTCATGTCTCTTTAAGTCCGGAGGAGATTCGACTTTTGTCCCTTTCTCACGACTCCTTTATGTTCGGAGGAGTCCCAAGTCACTTATTCCAGGCTTCGAGGAAAAACTCCATATCCCTTTTCTCGTGTCTCCTTTAAGTCCAGAGGAGATTCAAGTTTTGTCCCTTTCTCGCGACTCCTTTATGTCCGGAGGAGTCCCGAGTCGCTGATTCCTGGCCTCCAGAAAACAGCTCTTTATCCCTTTTCTTGTGTCTCATTACGTCCTGGGGATATTCGAGTTTTGTCCCTTTCTCACGACACCTTTAAGTCTGGAAGAGTCCCGAGTCGTAGATTCCTGGCATCTATGAACAACTCTTTATCCCTTTTCTCGAGTCTTCTTTAAGTGCGGAGGAGATTCGCGTTTAGTCCCATTCTCGCGACTCCTTTAAGTCCGGAGGAGTCCCGAGTCACTGACTCCAGGCCTCTAGGAACAGTTCTTTACCCCTTTTCTCGTGTCGCCTTTAAGTCTGGAAGAGATTCGAGTTTTGTCCTTTTCTATGGACTCCTTTAAGACCGGCGGTGTCCCGAGTCGCTGATTCCTGGCCTCCTGGAACAACTCTTTATCTCGTTTCTCCTGTCTCCATTAAGTCTGGAGGAGATTTGAGTTTTGTCCCTTTCTCGCGACTCCTTTAAGTCCGGAGGAGTCCCGAATTGCTGATTTGTGGCCTCCAGGAATAGTTCTTTATCTCTTTTCTCGTGTCTCCTTTAAGTCCAAAGGAGATTCGAGTTTTGTACCTTTCTCGCTACTCCTTCAAGTCTGGAGCACTCCCGAGTCGTTAATTCCTATCCTCCAGGAACAGTTCTTTATCACTTTTCTTGTGCCTCCTTCAAGTCTAGAGAAGATTCGAGTTTTGTCCCTTTCTCGCGACTCCTTTGAGTCCAGAGGGGTCCCAGTTGCTGATTCCTGGCCTCCCGAAACAACTTTTTATTCCTTTTTCTCGTGTCTCCTTTAAGTCTGGGGGAGATTCGAGTTTTGTTCATTTCTCGTGACCCTTTTAAGTCTGGAGGAGTCCCGAGTCGCTGATTCCTGGCCTACAGGAACAACTTTTTATTCTTTTTTCTCGTGTCTCCATTATGTCCGGTGGTGATTCGAGTTTTGTCCCTTTCTCGAGACTCCTTTATGTCTGGAGGAGTCCCGAGTCGCTGATTCCAGGCCTCTAGGAACAAATTTTTATCTCTTTACTCGTGTGTCCTTTAAGTCTGGAGGAGATTCGAGTTTTGTCCCATTCTCGCAACTCCTTTAAGTCCAGAGGAGTTTTGAGTCGCTGATTCCTGGCCTCCAGGAACAGTTCTTTATTCCCATTTCTCGTGTCTCTTTTAAGTCCGAAGGAGATTAGAGTTTTTGTCCCATTCTCGTGACTCCTTTAAGCCCGGAGGAGTCTTACATCGTTGATTCCTGGCCTCTAGGAACAACTCCGTATTCCCTTTTATCGTGTCTCTTTTTAGTACGGAGGAGATTCGAGTTTTGTCCCTTTACCGCGACTCCCTTGCGTCTAGAGGAGTCCCGAGTTGTTGATTCCTGGTCTCTAGGTACAACTCATTATTCCTTTTCTCTTGTGTCCTTTAAGTCCAGAGGAGATTTGAGTTTTGTCCCTTTCTTGTGACTCCTTTAAGTCTAAAGGAGTCCCGAGTCACTGATTCCAGGCCTCCTAGAATAGCTCTTTATCCCTTTTCCAGAGTCTCCTTTATGTTTGGAGGAGATTCTAGTTTTGTCCTTTCCTCACGACTCCTTTAAGTCCGGAGGAGTCCCGAGTTACTGATTCCTGGCCTCCAGGAACTACTCTTTATCTCTTTTCTCGAGTCTCCTTTAAGTTCGGAGGAGATTCGAGTTTTGTCCCATTCTCGCGACTCCTTTAAGTCTGAAGGAGTCCTGCGTCACTGACTCCAAGCCTCCAGGAACAGCTCTTTATCTCTTGTCTCGTGTCTCCTTTAAGTCCAGAGGAGATTTGAGTTTTGTCCCTTTCTCACGACTCCTTTAAGTCCGAAGGAGTCCCAAGTTGCTGATTCCAGGCCTCCAAAAATAGGCATTTATATCTTCTCTCGTTTCTCCTTTAAGTCTGGAGGTGATTTGAGTTTTGTCCTTTTCTCGCGACTCCTTTAAGTTAGGAGGAGTCCCACGTCACTTATTCCTGGCCTCTAGGAGCTGCTCTTTATCCCTTTTCTCGTGTCTCCATTATGTCCGGAGGAGATTCATGTTTTGTCCCTTTCTCGCGACTCCTTTAAGTCCGGAGGAGTCTCGAATCGCTAATTCCTGGCCTCCAGGAACAGTTCTTTATCCCTTTTCTCGTGTCTTCGTTAAGTCCGGAGGAGATTCAAGTTTTGTCCCTTTCTTACGCCTCCATTAAGTCCGGAGGAGTCCCGAGTCGCTGATTCCTAGCCTCTAGCAACTACACTATGTCCCTTTTCTCGTTTCACCTTTAAGTCCGGAGGAGATTCGAGTTTTGTCCCTTTCTCGCAACTCCTTTAAGTTAGGCGTTATTCCGAGTCGCTGATTTCTGGCCTCCATGAACTAATCTTTATCCCTTTTCTCGTGTCTCCTTTAAGTCCAGAGGAGATTTGAGTTTTGTATCTCTCACGCGACTCCTTTAATTCTGGAAGAGTCCCGACTCGCTGATTCCTGGCCTCAAGGAACTACTCATTATCTCTTCTCTAGTGTCTCCTATAAGTCCAGAGGAGATTCAAGTTTTGTCCCTTTCTCGTGACTCCTTTAAGTTCAGAGGAGTCCCGAGTCGCTAATTCCTAGCCTCCAGGAACAAGTCTTTATCCCTTTTCTCGTGTCTCCTTTAAGTCCGGAGGAGATTCCAGTCTTGTCCCTTTCTCGCGACTCCTTTAAGTTGAGAGGAGTCCCGAATCGCTGATTCCTGGCCTCCAAGAACAACACTTTATCCATTTTCTCGTGTCTGCTTTAAGTCCGAAGGAGATTCGAGTTTTGTCCCTTTCTCGTGACTCCTTTATGTCAAGAGGAGTCCCGAGTTGTTGATTCCTGGGCTACTGGAACTGCTCTTTATCTCTTTTCTCGTGTCTCCATTAAGTCTGGAGGAGATTCGTATTTTGTCCCTTTCTCGCGACTCCTTTAAGTCAGGAGGAGTCCCAAATCGCTGGTTCCTGGCCTCCAAGAACAACACTTTATCCATTTTCTCGTGTCTCCTTTAAGTCCGAAGGAGATTCGAGTTTTGTCCCTTTCTCGCGACTCCTTTAAGTCCGGAGGAGTCCCGAATCGCTGATTCCTGGCCTCCTGGAACAGTTCTTTATCCCTTTTCTCGTGTCTCCGTTAAGTCCGGAGGAGATTCGAGTTTTGTCCCTTTCTAATGACTCCATTAAGTCTGGAGGAGTCTCGAGTCACTGATTCCTATCCTCCAGCAAGTACTCTATGTTCCTTTTCTCGTTTCACCTTTAAGTCTGGCAGAGATTCGAGTTTTGTACCTTTCTCGCAACTCCTTTAAGTCAGGTGTTATCCCGAGTCGCTGATTCTTGGCCTCCAGGAACTACTCTTTATCCCTTTTCTCGTGTCTCCTTTAAGTCTAGAGGAGATTTGAGTTTAGTCTCTCTCACGCAACTCCTTTAATTCCAGAAGAGTCCCGAGTAGCTGATTCCTGGCCTCAAGGAACTACTCTTTATCTCTTCTCTAGTTTCTCCTATAAGTTCAGAGGAGATTCGTGTTTTGTCCCTTTCTTGTGACTCCTTTAAGTTCAGAGGAGTCTTGAGTCGCTGATTCTTGGCCTCCAAGAACAAGTCTTTATCCCTTTTCTCGTGTCTCCTTTATGTCCGAAGGAGATTCCAGTCTTGTCCCTTTCTCATGACTCTTTTAAGTCTGGAGGAGTCCCGAATCGTTGATTCCTGGCCTCCAACAACAACTCTTTATCCCTTTTCTCGTGTCTCATATATGTCCGAAAGAGATTCGAGTTTTGTCCCTTTCTCGCGACTCCTTTACGTTTGGAGGAATCCCGAATCCTGGCCTCCTGGAACTACTCTTTATCTCATTTCTCGTGTCTCCATTAAGTCTGGAGGAGATTCGTGTTTTGTCCCTTTCTCACGACTCCATTTGGTATGGAGGGGTGCCGAGTCGTTGTTTCCTGGCCTCCAGGAACAACTTTTTTTTCCTTTTTCTCTTGTCTCATTTAGGTCTGGTGGAGATTCGATTTTTGTTCCTTTCTTGCGACTCCTTTAAGTCTAGAGGAGTCCCGAGTCACTGATTCCTGCCCTCCTAAAACAGCTTTCTATTCCTTTTTCCCGTGTCTCCTTTAAGTCCAGAGGAGATTCGAGTTTTGTCGCTTTCTCGCGACTCCTACATGTCCGGAGGAGTCTCGATTCTCAAATTCCTGGCCTCTAGGAGCAGTTCTTTATCACTTTTCTCGTGTCTCCATCAAGTTCGGAGAAGATTCGAGTTTTATCCCTTTCTCGCGACTCCTTTGAGTCCAGAGGAGTCCCAAGTTGCTGATTCCTGGCCTCCTGGAACAGCTTTTCATTCCTTTTTCTCGTGTCTCCTTTATGTCTGGGGAAGATTCGAGTTTTGTCCCTTTCTCGCAACTCCTTTAAGTCTGGAGGAGTCCCGGATCGCTGATTCCCAGCGTCCAGGAATAGCTCTTTATCCCTTTTCTCGTGTCTCCTTTACGTCTGGAGGAGATTCGAATTTTGTCCCTTTCTTGCGACACCTTTATGTCTAGACGAGTTCGAGTCGTTGATTCCTAGCCTCCGGGAATAGCTCTTTATCTCTTTCCTCGTTTCTACTTTAAGTCCGGAGGAGATTCGAGTTTTGTCCCTTTCTCGCGACTCCTTTTAGTCTAGTGGAGTCCCGAGTCGCTCATTCCTGGTCTCTAGAAACAATTTTTTATTCCTTTTCCTCATGTCTCCTTTAGGTCAGGTGGAGATTCGAGTTTTGCCCCTTTCTTGCGACTCCTTTAAGTCCGAAGGAGCCCTAAGTCGCTGATTCTAGGCCTTCAGGAACAGCTCTTTATCTCTTTTCTCGTGTCTCCTCTTAGTCCGAAGGAGATTCGAGTTTTGTCCCTTTCTTGTGACTCCTTTAAGTCCAGAGGAGTCCTGTGTTGCTGATTCCTGGCCTCCAGGAACAGCTCTTTATTTCTTTTCTCGTGTCTCCTTTAAGTCCAGAGGAGATACGAGTTTTGTCCCATTCTTGCAACGCCTTTAATTCCGGAGGAGTCCCAAATCGATGGTTCCTGGCCTCCACGAACAGTGTTTTATTCCTTTTTCTCGTGTGTCCATTAAATCTGGAGGAGATCCGACTTTTGTACCATTCTCGTGACTCCTTTAAGTTTGGAGAAGACCCAAGTCGCTTATTCCTAGCTTCTCGGAACTACTTTTTATTCCTTTTTCTCGTGTCTTCTTTATGTCAGGAGGAGATTCGAGTTTTGTCCCATTCTCGCAACTCCTTTAAGTCCGGAGGAGTCATGAGACGCTGATTCCTGGTCTCCATTAAGTCTAGAAATGATTCGTGTTTTGTTCCAATCTCGCGACACCTTTAAGTCCAGAGGAGATTCAAGTTTTGTCCCATTCTTGCGACTCCTTTAAGTCCAGAGGAGTCCCAAGTCACTAATTCCTGGCCTCCTGGATCAATTCTTTATTCCCTTTTCTCGTGTCCCCTTTAAGTCTGGAGGTGATTCGAGTTTTTGTCCCATTCTCGCGACTCCTTTAAGCCCGGAGGAGTCTTGCGTCGCTGATACTTAGCCTCCAGGAACAACTCCTTATTCCCATTTTTCGTGTCTCCTTTAAGTTCGGAGGAGATTCATGTTTTGTTCCTTTCTCGCGACTCCATTGCATCCGGAAGAGTCCCGAGTTGCTGATTCCTGGCCTCCAGGAACTAATCTTTATTCCATTTCACGAGTGTCCTTTAAGTCCATAGGAGATTTGAGATTTGTCCCTTTCTCACGACTCCTTTTAGTCCGGAGGAGTCCTGAGTCGCAGATTCCTAGCCTCCAAGAACAACTCCTTATCCCTTTTTTCGTGTCTCCAATATGTCTAGCGGAGATTCAAGTTTTGTCCCATTCTCGCAACTCCTTTAAGTTTGGAGCAGTCCCATATCGCTGATTCCCGGCCTCGAGGAACAACTCCTCATCAATTTTCTCATGTCTCCTTTAAGTCTGGAGGAGATTCGAGTTTTGTCCCTTTCTCGCGACTTCATATGTCTGAAGGAGTTCGAGTCATTGATTCCTGGCCTCCAGGAACTGCTCTTTATATCTTTTCTCGTTTCTTCTTTAAGTCCGGAGGAGATTCGAGTTTTATCTCTTTCTCGCGACTCCTTTTAGTCCGGAGGAGTCCCGAGTCGCACATTTCAGGCCTCTAGAAATAGCTTTTTATTCCTTTTTCTCGTGTCTCCTTTAGGTCTGGTGGAGATTTGAGTTTTGCCCCTTTCTTGCGACTCCTTTAAGTCCAGAGGAGTCCTATGTCACTGATTCTAGGCCTCTAAGAACAGCTCTTTATCTCTTTTCTCGTGTCTCCTTTAAGTCCGGAGGAGATTCGAGTTTTGTCCCTTTCTCGTAACTCCTTTAAGTCCATAGGAGTCTCGAGTCACTGATTCCTGGCCTCCAGGAACAGCTCTTTATCTCTTTTCTCGTGTCTCCTTTGAGTCCGCAGGAGATTCGAGTTTTGACCCATTCTTGTGACTCCTTTTAGTCCGGAGGAGTCCCGAGTCGCTGATTCCTGGCCTCCAAGAACAGTTCTTTATTCCCATTTCTCATGTCGCCTTTAAGTCCAGAGGAGATTCGAGTTTTTGCCTCATTCTTTCGACTCGTTTAAGCCCGGAGGAGTCCTGCATCGCTGATTCCTGGCCTCCTCGAACAATTCCTTATTCCCTTTTATCGTGTCTCCTTTAATTCCAGAGGAGATTCGTGTTTTGTCCCTTTCTCGTGACTCCCTTGCGTCTGGAGGAGTCCTGAGTCGTTGATTCTTGGCGTCCAGGAACATCACTTTATCCCTTTTCTCGTGTGACCTTTAAGTCCGGAGGAGATTCGAGTTTTGTCCCTTTCTTGCGACTCCTTTGAGTCCAGAGGAGTCCCGAGTCGCTGATTCCTAGCCTCCCGGAACAATTTTTTGTTCCTTTTTCTTGTGTCTCCTTTAAGTCCGTTGGAGATTCGAGTTTTGTTCATTTCTCGTGATCCTTTAAGTCCGGATGAGTCTTGTGTCGCTGATTCCTGGACTCCAGGAATTGCTTTTTATTGCTTTTTCTCGTGTCTCCTTTAAGTCTAGAGGAGTCACCAGTCGCTGATTCTTGGCCTTTAGGAACTGCTCTTTATATCTTTTCTCGTGTCTCCTTTAAGTCCGGAAGAGATTCAAGTTTTGTCCCTTTCTCGCGACTCCTTTTAGTCCGGAGGAGTCCCGAGGCGATGATTCCTGGCCTCTAGAAACAACTTTTTATTCCTTTTTCCCATGTCTCCTTTAGGTCTGATGGAGATTCGAGTTTTGCCCCTTTCTTGCGACTCCTTTAAGCCTGGAGGAGTCCTAAGTTGTTGATTCTAGGCCTCCAGGAACAGCTCTTTATCTCTTTTCTCATGTCTCCTTTAAGTCCGGAGGAGATTTGAGTTTTGTCCCTTTTCTCGTGACTCAATTAAGTCCAGAGGAGTCCCGAGTCGCTAATTCCTAGCCTCCTAGAATAGCTCTTTATCTCTTTTCTCGTGTCTCCTTTAAGTCCAGAGGAGATTCGAGTTTCGTCCCATTCTCGCTACTCCTTTAAGTATGGAGGAGTCCCAAGTCACTGATTCCTGGCCATTAGGAACAGTTCTTTATTCCCATTTCTCGTGTCTCTTTTAAGTCCGGAGGAGATTCAAGTTTTTGTCCCATTCTTGCGACTCCTTTAAGCCCGGAGGAGTGTTGCATCACTGATTCCTCGCCTTCAAGAACAACTCCTTATTCCCTTTTATCGTGTCTCCTTTAAGTCTGGAGGAGATTCGAGTTTTGTCCCTTTCTCGTGACCCCCTTGCGTCCGGAGGAGTCCCGAGTCGTTGATTCCTGGCCTCTAGGAACAGCTCCTTATCCCTTTTCTCGTGTGTCCTTTAAGTCCGTAGGAGATTTGAGTTTTGTCCCTTTCTTGCGACTCCTTTGATTCCAGAGGAGTCCCGAGACATTGATTCCAAGCCTCCTGGAACAGCTTTTTATTCCTTTTCTAGTGTCTCCTTTAAGTCCGGGGGAGATTTGAGTTTTATACTTTTCCCGTAACTCCTTTAAGTCCAGAGTAGTCCCAAGTCGTTGATTCTAGGCCACCAGGAATAGCTCTTTATCCCTTTTCTTGTGTCTCCGTTAAGTCCAGAAGAGATCCCGAGTCGCTGATTCTTGGCCTCTAGGAACTGCTCTTTATCTCTTTTCTCGTGTCTCCTTTAAGTCCAGAGGAGATTCGAGTTTTGTCCCTTTCTCGCGACTCCTTCATGTCAGGAGGAGTCCCGAGTCTCTGATTCCTGGCCTCCAGGAGCAGTTCCTTATCACTTTTCTCGTGTCTCCATCAAGTTCGGAGAAGATTCGAGTTTTGTCCCTTTCTCGCGACTCCTTCGAGTCCAGAGGAGTCCCAAGTTACTGATTCCTGGCATCCCGGAACAACTTTTTATTCCTTTTTCTCGTGTCTCCTTTATGTCTGGGGGAGATTCGAGTTTTGTTCATTTCTCGTGACTCCATTAAGTCCGGAGGAGTCCCGAGTCGCTGATTCCTGGCCTCTAGAAACAGCTTTTTAATCCTTTTTCTCGTGTTTCCTTTAGGTATGGTGGAGATTCGTGTTTTGCCCCATTCTTGCGACTCCTTTAAGTTTGGCGGAGTCCTAAGTCGCTGATTCTAGGCCTCCAGGAATAGCTCTTTATCTCTTTTCTCGTGTCTCCTTTAAGTCCGGAGGAGATTCGAGTTTTGTCCCTTTCTCGTGACTTCTTTAAGTCTAGAGGAGTCCCGTGTCGCTGATTCCTGGCCTCTAGGAACAACTCTTTATCTCTTTTCTCGTGTCTCCTTTAAGTCCGGAAGAGATTCGAGTATTGTCCCATTCTCGTGACTCCTTTAAGTCTGGGGGAGTCCCCGAGTCACTGATTCTTGGCCTCTAGGAATAGTTCTTTATTCCCATAGCTCGTGTCTCTTTTAAGTCCAGAGGAGATTCGTGTTTTTGTCCCATTCTTGCGACTGCTTTATGCCCGGAGGAGTCCTACATCGTTGATTCCTGGCCTCCTGGAACAACTCTGTATTCCCTTTTATCGTGTCTCCTTTAAGTCCAGAGGAGATTCGAGTTTTGTCCCTTTCTCGTGGCTCCCTTGCGTTCGGAAGAGTCCCGAGTCGTTGATTCCTGGCCTCCAGGAACCACTCTTTATCCCTTTTCTCGTGTGTCCTTTATGTCCGGAGGAGATTTGAGTTTCGTCCCTTTCTCATGACTCCTTTAAGTCCAGAGGAGTCCCGAGTTGCTGATTCCTGGCCTCCTGGAATTGCTCTTTATCCCTTTTCTCGTGTCTCCTTTAAGTCCGGAGGATTCTCGAGTCGCTGATTCCTAGCTTCCTGGAACAACTTTTTGTCCCTATTCTCGTGTCTCCTTTAAGTCCGAAGGAGAATTGAGTCTTGTCCCTTTCTCGCGACTCCTTTAAGTCTGGAGGTATCCCGAGTCGCTAATTCCTAGCCTCTAGGAATAGCTCTTTATCCCATTTCTCATGTCTCCTTTAAGTCCGGATGAGATTCGAGTTTTGTCCCTTTCTCGTAACTCATTTAAGTTCGGTGGTGTCCTGAGTCGCTGATTCCCGGCCTCTAGGAACTGCTCTTTATCTCTTTTCTCGTGTCTCCTTTATGTCTAGATGAGATTCGAGACTGGTCCCTTTTTCACGACACCTTTAAGTCCGAAGGTGTCTCGAGTTGCTGATTCTTAGCCACTAGGAACAACTTTTTACCTCTTTTATCATGTCTCCTTTAGGTTCGGAGGAGATTCGAGTTTTGTCCCTTTCTCGCGACTCCTTTAAGTCTAGAGGAGTCCCGTGTCGCTGCTTCCTGGCCTCTAGGAACGGCTTTTTATTCCATTTCTCGTGTCTCCTTTAATTCCGAAGGAGATTCGAGTTTTGTCCCATTCTTGTGACTCCATTATGTCCGGTAGAGTCCCGAGTCGATGATTCCTGGCCTCCAGGAACAACCCTTTATCACTTTTTGCATGTCACCTTTAAGTCCAGAGGAGTCCCGAATCGCTGATTCCTGGCCTCCTAGAACAGTTCTTTATCCCTTTTCTCGTGTCTCCGTTAAGTCCGAATGAGATTCAAGTTTTGTCCCATTCTTGCGACTCCTTGAAGTCCAGAGGAGTCTCGAGTTGCTAATTCCTTGCCTCCAGGAACAACTCTTTGTCCCTTTTCTTGTGTCTCATTTAAGTACGGAGGAGATTCGAGTTTTGTCCCTTTCTTGCGACTCTTTTACGTCCGGAGGTATCTCGAATCGTTGATTCCTGGCCTCCAGCAACAGCTCTTTATCCCTTTTCTCTTGTCTCCTTTATGTCCGGAGGAGATTCGAGTTTTGTCCCATTCTCGCGACTCCTTTAAGTCCGGGGGAGTCTCGAGTCGCTTGTTCCTAGCCTCCAAGAACAACTATTTGTCTTGTTTCTCATGTCTCCTTTAAGTCCGAAGGAGATTTGAGTTTTGTCCCTTTCTCGCGACTCCTTTACGTCTGGAGGTATCTCGAATCGCTGATTCCTGACCTCCAGCAACAGCTCTTTATCCCTTTTCTCTTGTCTCCTTTATGTCCAGAGGAGATTCAAGTTTTGACCCATTCTCGCGACTCCTTTAAGTCCGGAGGAGTCTCGAGTCGCTTGTTCCTAGCCTCCAGGAACAACTATTTGTCCTGTTTCTCATGTCTCCTTTAAGTCCAGAGGAGATTCAAGTTTTGTTCCTTTCTCGTGACTCCATTAAGTCCGAAGGAGTCCCGAGTCGCTGATTCCTAGCCTCATGGAACGGTTCTTTATTCCCATTTCTCGTGTCTCCTTTGAGTCTAGAGGAGATTTGAGTTTTTGTCTCTTTCTCGCGACTCCTTTAAGCCCGGAGGAGTCCTACGTCACTGATTCCAGGCCTCTAGGAACTGCACTTTATTTTTTTTTCTCATGTCTCCTTTAAGTTCAGAGGAGATTCGAGTTTTGTCCCTTTCTCGCAAATCCATTATGTCCGAAGGAGTCCCGAGTCGCTAATTTCTGGACTCTAGGAACAGTTCTTTATTCCCTTTTCTCGTATCTCCTTTAAGTCCGGAGGAGATTCGTGTTTTTGTCCCTTTCTCGCGACTCCTTTAAGCCCAAAGGAGTCCTACGTCGCTGATTCCTGGCGTCCAGGAACAACACTTTATTCCTTTTTCTCGTGTCTCCTTTAAGTCTGGATGAGATTTGAGTTTTGTCCCTTTCTCGTGACTCCTTTGAGTCCAGAGGAGTCCTGAGTCGCTGATTCCTGGCCTCTCGGAACAACTCTTTATCCCTTTTCCCGTGTCTCCTTTAGATTCGGAGGAAATTTGAGTTTTGTCCATTTCTAGCGACTCCTTTATGTCCAGAGGAGTCCCAACTCGTTAATTCCAGGCCTCCAGGAATAGCTATTTATCTCTTTCATCGTGTCTCCTTTAAGTCTAGAGGAGATTCGAGTTTTGTCTTTTTCTCGCGACTCCTTTAAGTCCGGAGGAGTCCCGAGTCGCTTATTCCTGGCCTCCAGGAATTGCTCTTTATCCCTTTTCTCGTGTCTCCTTTAAGTCCGGAGGAGATTCAAGTTTTGTCCCTTTCTCGTGACTCCTTTAAGTCTAGACGAGTCTCGAATCGTTGATTCCGGGCCTCCAGGAACAGTTCTTTATCCCTTTTCTCGTGTCTCCTTTAAGTCCAGAGGAGATTTGAGTTTTATCCCATTCTCGTGCTTTCATTAAGTCCGGAGGAGTCCTAAGTTGCTGATTCCTAGCCTCCAGCAACAACTCTATGTCCCTTTTCTCTTTTCACCTTTTAGTTCGGAGGAGATTCGAGTTTTGTCCCTTTCTCGCGACTCCCTTAAATCTGGTGTTATCCCGAGTCGCTGATTCCTAACCTCTATGAACAACTCCTTATCCCTTTTCTCGTGTCTCCTTTATGTCCAAAGGAGATTTGAGTTTTGTCCCTCTCTCGCGACTCCTTTAAGTCTGGAGGAGTCCCGAGTCGCTGATTCCTGGCCTCTAGGAACTGCTCTTTATCTCTTTTCTTGTGTCTCCATTAAGTGTAGAGGAGATTTGGGTTTTGTCCCTTTCTCGCGACTCCTTTAAGTCCGAAGGAGTCTTGCGTCGTTGATTCCTGGCCTCCATGAATAGCTCCATATCTCTTCTCTCGTGTGTCCTTTAATTCCAGAGGAGATTCGAGTTTTGTCCCATTCTCGTGACTTCTTTAAGTCCAGAGGAGTCCAGAATCGCTGATTCTTGGCCTCCAGGAACATATCTTTATCCCTTTTCTCGTGTCTCCTTTAAGTCCGGAGGAGATTCCAGTCTTGTCCCTTTCTCGCGGCACCTTTATGTCGGGAGGAGTCCTGAATCACTGATTCCTAGCCTCCAAGAACCACTCTTTATCCCTTTTCTCATGTCTCCTTTAAGTCCGAAGGTGATTCGAGTTTTGTCCCTTTCTTGCGACTCCACTAAGCCCGGAGGAGTCTTGCGTTGCTGATTCCTGGCCTCCAGGAATAGCACCTTATTCCTTTTTCTCGTGTGTCCATTAGGTCCGGTGGAGATTTGAGTTTTGTCCCTTTCTCGCGACTACTTTAAGTCTGGAGCAGTCCCGACTCGCTAATTCCTGGCCTCTTGGAGCAACTTTTTATTCCTTTTTCCCATGTCTCCTTTAAGTCCAGAGGGATTCGAGTTTTGTCCCTTTCTCGCGACTCCTTTAATTCCGGAGGAGTCCCGAGTCGCTGATTCCTAGCCTCCAGGAACAACTCCTTGTCTTTTTTCTCTTGTCTCCTTTAAGTCCAGTGGAGATTCGACTTTTGTCCCTTTCTCGCGACTCCTTTAAGTCTAGAGGAGTCCCAAATTGCTGGTTCCTGGCCTCCAGGAACAACTCTTTATCCCTTTTCTTGTGTCTCCTTTTAGTCTGGAGGAGATTCAAGTTTTGTCCCTTTCTCGCGACTCCTTTATGTCTAGAGGAGTCCCAAGTCATTGATTCCGGGCCTCCGGGAACAACTCTTTATCTCTTTTCTCATGTCTGCTTTAAGTCTAGAGGAGATTCAAGTTTTGTCCCTTTCTCGCGACTCCTTTTAGTCCGGAGGAGTCCCGACTCGCTGATTCCTAGCCTTCAGAAACAGCTTTTTATTCCTTTTTCTCGTGTCTCCTTTAGGTCCGGTGGAGATTCGAGTTTTGTCCCTTTCTTGTGACTCCTTTATGTCCGGAGGAGTCCCGAGTTGCTAATTCGTGGCCTCTAAGAACAACTTTTTATTCCTTTTTCTTGTGTCTCCTTTAAGTCCGGAGGAGATTCGAGTTTTGTCCCTTTCTCGCGACTCCTTTAAGTCTGGAGGAGTCCCGAGTAGCTGATTCCTAGCCTCCAAGAACAACTCTTTATCTCTTTTCTTGTGTCTTTTTTAAGTCCGGAGGAGATTCATGTTTTTTCCCTTTCTCGCGACTCCTTTAAGTCTGGAGGAGTCCCGAGTCGTTGGTTCCTGACATCTAGGAACAACTCTTTGTCCCTTTTCTCGTGTCTCCTTTAAGTCTAGAGGAGATTCAAGTTTTGTCCCTTTCTCGTGACTCCTTCAAGTCCAGAGGAGTCCCGAGTCGTTGATTCCTGGCCTCCTGGAGTAGCTCTATATTCCTCTTCTTGTGTCTCCTTTAAGTCCGGAGGAGATCCTAGTCGTTGGTTCCTTGTATCCTAGGACCAACCATTTATTCCTTTCCTCGTGTCTTCTTTAAGTCTGGAGGAGATCCGAGTCGTTGGTTCCATGTATCCTAGGACTAACCATTTATCCCTTTCCTCGTGTCTCCTTTAAGTCCGGAGGGGATCCGAGCCGCTGACTCCTTATATCCTAGGACCAGCATCCGTCTTTCCTTCGATTCCTCTAAGTTTGGAGGAGGTTCGAGCTGTTGGCTTCTTATATCCAAGGACTGACTCTTTCCCTATTCGGCTGATAACCCTAACTATCCGGCGGTGAGTCTGTCAACTCATCACAGTGCTGATAACCCTAACTATCCGGCGATGGGTTTGTCAACTCATCACAGGCAAATATCCTTGTGCACTCAAGCAGTGAGCATGATAGCTTTATTTAGCAGTCTTTGTCTTGTTTGAATTATTGTGATTGGCATGAAATTGCCACTGCTGTGACATGTGCCCAATTGTTTCAGATTGTACCATTTCTACAAGGGCATGTTAGCTGCTCTATGGTTGGAATTAGGTCTTTGACTAAGGGCATGCTAGCTACCATTCTAAGTCAAACAGATCAAAGGGACAGTACTGTCATTAGGAGCCAGCCGATGAGATTCCTCACAAACACCTCCTAGCTCAACCTACAGTCACAAGAGCAAGGACGTCACATGATCAGGCTGGTGTCATGCATCACAACAGCCCATAGTTTTGGCAGACTTCTTCCAAGACAAGAGCAAGCTCTGTCTGCCCAAAGCAAAAATTTGAGAGAGGGATTTCCAGAATCCCGCAGCATACAGCTAGTGCCATGTCATTGCAACCATGGCATTATTCAGCAATGGAAAGGACGTGTCCCAGACCTGCAGTGGACCACAGTCCTCAATAATCAGTACACCAAGCCATGCTTGAAGAATATCTGAACAATGCTTGGGTGTCACCATGATTGGATATCCCCGCACAGCACATAGGCCAGTGAATATGGCAGTTACACTGTAAGCCCCATCGCATATCAGCAGCACAAGAACTTGAAGCACAGAGTGGCTGCACAAATTACATTGCTGTCCAACACCCAGCAGAATATCTCAGCAATCAGACGTTTGTCATATCATAGCACTCCAACAGCTCAGCAATCAGATGTTTGTCATATCATAGC
>JAMKQA010000813.1:0-31411 GCA_024699735.1 Posidonia australis | reverse complement strand
CGAGGATCGACGAAGCTTTGAGGGGACGCGAAGAAGCTCCTGGTGGTATCGTCGAGGGCTGAGGTGGTCTGAGGTGTTCTTCCTATCCCCTGCACCAGAGACAGGCCCGGCGGAGGTAGGCGCGACGCTCTGGGGCCAAGGACGGCGGTGTGGCTGTGCAGAGAGATTCCAAGTATCGAGGCGGAGCTTCCTAGTAAGGTCACGAATGGTGGGGGCGTCTAGGGCGCACAGGGGCTTCGCGGCGGCGATCGACGGTCGGTGGAGCAGCGACGACGTTTTCAGGCAATGGAGGCTTGAGGATCCCTTCTCGAGTGAAGGGGACCCAGGGAGGAGGAGGAGGAGGAAGAAAGGAGGAGAGGCCTGTGGAGCCTCGCCTGACCCAGGAGGCCCGTGGCCTCGCTGGTGGTGGTGAACCCACCACTGAAGGAGGGGGAAAGTGGCGGACAGGGCCCGTACGTCCGATGAGAGGCAACCAGAGGTTAGGAGGAGATTCTACAGACCTACGGGAAGCTTTTTGGGATTAAGAGAAGGGGAAGGAGTACCTGGGTGGCGGTCTTGTCTTTCCCGACGAAGCTCGACGGCAGTGCTCCTCTGATCCGACGATTCTGGCGATGGTGGTTAGGAGGCCTTGGTGTGTTGCGAGAGGACTGGAGGAGGTGGTCTTAAGGTCGGGGAATTGGCTGGGCTTCTCTGGGGTTTCGTGAATGTTTTCTCCATCTGTCCCTCCGACAATCGCCGTCCCTCCTCTTCTTCTGTTCGTTCTCCTCCTCCCCCCACAATCGATTTTTTTTTGGGCTTTAAAAAGAGGTGGAAGACGGGAGATTGCTGGTGCGGTGATCGTGGCTTGCAGTTGGCCTTACGTGGGGAAGAGGAGTGGGTGCAATTGAGATCGCTGGAAATGTTGGGTTTCACTAGCGATGAGGGTTGGTCGTCGAAATTATTTTTGCTGGCCTCCTAAGTTTCTGATTAATAGATGAATGAAATAGTGTTGGACTTGTTGGGTTTGGGCCTGGAGATGGACTTGTGCTTTGTTTTAGGGTTTTTTTTTGTTTGTTAGGTTCTAAGGGATTTTAGGATTATTTGTTTTAGGTTTTTAATTAGGTTTATGATTTTAATTAAGTTTTGATATTGTGATTTTAATTTAGGTTTCAATTACTCGGTTTTAAATTAGGTTTTTTTAGGATTATTGTTTTTCTTTTAGGGTTTTTTTGTGATTAGGGTTTAGGGATTTTAAGGTTTTATTTAACTTAGGTTTTGTTTTGTGATTTTTATCAAATTCTTTTGATTTTGTGATTTAAGGTTTAATTAACTGGCTTCAACTTGGGATTTTAATTATTTTAGGGGTTTTTTAGGATTTTGGATTTTAATTAGAGTTTTGAGTTTAAATTAGGGCTTCTGGGTTTTAATTAAGGGTTTTTTAGTTTAATTAGGGTTTTGTGTTTTAATTAGAATTTTGAGTTTAATTTAGAGGTTTTATATTTTAATCAGCGTTTTTAGTTTGATTAGGGTTTTTGGATTTTAATTAAAGTTTTGTGTTTAAATTAGGGTTTTTAGAGTTTTGAGTTTAATTTAGGTTTTTTCCTTGAATTCAAATGGATTAAAGTGGCTTAAATGGATTTTATTCGATTTTGGTTTTAATTAGGGTTTTCTCTTGATTAAATTTTGGATTTTAAATGGTTTTAAGTGGGGTTTATTTGATTTTGACTTTAATTAGGATTTTCACTTGATTAACTTGGATTTTAAGTGAATTTAAGTGGATTTTATTTGATTTTGACTTTAATTAGGATTTTCACTTGATTAACTTGGATTTTAAGTGTTTTAAATGAGTTTTGTTTAGTTTTAATTTTGATCATGTCAGAGTGGACTGGTGTGGGCCTGAATGGGCTTGAGTGGATTTGTGGGTTTGAGGGTTTAGGGTTTTGGTAGAGTTAAGGTTTAAGTGTGGTGGTTGCAACCAGAGCATTTTTCCAGAGGTGCCTGCTGTTAAGTGACTGCAAAATCAGGGTGTCTATAATACCTTTGGGTGATCGTTGCTGTTTGGGTTTTAGGACCTATGCTAGTGTGCATTGTCTGCTTTTTTCCCATTGTCGACACTATTGCTTGCAGTTTGATAGAAGCCAACCTATGATGAGGTTTTTTTTTCTTTCCTCGTTTTTTCCCTTTTTACATTTCTCGGTTGGGATTTGTTTGATCATCAATAGGGCATGGCTTTGTACATTTTTTGATCTAACATCTAAGCTGATGCTGGGGGAAAATGTGGATACAATTGGAGTTGAAGTATCTAGAGTGGATTGGTGATATGTAATTATGTTTCTATGAGTTGGTGGTTATTGTCATTGTTTTTGTTTCAATTTCTGTGGTTGTATTTGTTTAGTTTGGTAATGAACACCACACCAACTAGGCTCTCTTTTTTTCCCACTTCCACTGTTAAATGATTGTGAAGGCTCATAGTGATAAAATTTTACAAGGAACAAAACACTAGTGAATCAGTGGACTAAACGTTCTCAAAAGTGACGAGAAACCGTCTTCGCCTTCCACCAATGAAATCCTAGATCCCAAGGCAACGACACTTAAAGTGGTGGAGAAGGAGAGGATCGCTCAGAGGCTCGTCCAGCTCATCCAACCTAAAGAGTGTGGATATCAGCGAGAGAGCTTGCAACCCTCTAGGTTTGTTCTAGTCGAGTCTTTAGTAGCAGAGGTGGAGTTTCTAGATGAAGGAGGATCTGGTGTAGGCATATCTGAAGGTGTCTAAGTAGGAATATCAGATGGTGAAGAGGGTGCCCTTTTGGGTCCGACACTTGAAGCAGAAGGCTAGCTCTTGACAAAGCCTGGAGTTGCTTCAACCACCTCTCAAAGTGGCAGATCTCTCTATCTTGCTTGGCCCCCCCTCTCCTCTCTCTTCTCCTTCCCTATCCAACTCCTATCCTTACTATGCTACTTCTTTGTCTTACAACATATGGTCTTCTCCCTCCTCATCTTATGAGAAGATTGTGAGATCTATTTCTCCTTCCCCTTCCTCTACTATCTCACAAATGCCTTTGGTGATTGGGGACTGCGAATTGATATCCATGCTGTTGGACAACAAGATCAGGGACAGTGGCGTATCCCCTCCTTCCCTTGAGCATGGTGAACTATCAGGTATCGATGATCTAGTGTCTAGTGGTGGAACTAGGAATTTTTTATTGTGGGAGCTATAGAAAATAAATGATCAAGGTAGATGCAAAAAAAAAATTGACACCATGATTATAATCAAAAAATATGTCAACTTCAAAACTACCAACAAATCCTTTTGTTAAAAGGCTATTTCAAAAAAGAACTCCAACAAAAAGGTTGTGGCATTGCATTAAAAGGCTAAACTTAAGAAGAATATTCAATATTCAGTCACCCTTGATTCTCAACATAAGCTTAATCAAAAAATTCAAAACAAATTTCACTACTTCAGGTTGTTACTTGTCACCTATGTACTATGGTCTATTGTTTGTGGAGTGTGGACTGTGCCAGTGCCAGTGCCACTGCAGTGGAGGTCTGGAGGGAGGCTAGTGGCTGTCGACTCGTCTAGGGAGGGTGGAGGGGGATTGCTTAATTCCCTCGAAAACCTAGTGAATCTCTTCTTTTCTCTTCATTCTCTCACGATACCCATCCCTAAGGAAGCCCTCTTGATGGAGATGGAGCACATGCTTGGAAGAGGAAGATCGAATGATCGGAGAAAGAGTGCAATCAAGGCATAGCACAATGCCCAATAGTCCTTGAGAAGAAAAACCTCTCACTGCAAATCTTGGAGAAAGGAGGATAGTTGGATTGAGGATAGTCTTCATTGGCAACGACAACCTACACCAGTACCTCAACTGTCCTACACGATGACAAATAGAGCTAGAATAGATTGGACCAAACATGAAGTTGCGGCTCATCTCATGGAAGAAGAGGAAAAGAGGGGTGAGAAGAGGAGAAGAGGGCTTCCCAGGGTTTTTAGAAATAGAAGAGGGAAACAGTGGACAAAGGCAAAATGATTTAGATTCTTTGTAAACATCCTCATGTGATCTCGTGCCCTCACAAAAATCAAACGAAGGGATCTAACTGTCTAACGTACATAGTTGGAGGTAGTTAAGTATCGTGTTTTGAAGTAGAAGGTGGTAAACTAAAACTTGGGCAAAGTTTGAGGTAATAACAAGTAGTTTTCTCTTATATTTATATATGACATGCAAGAATTATGAGAATAGCTTGGATCCTATATCCGACGTTTTGCTTCTTTGCTTACTACTTTTATATCACCAGTTTCCTACTTGAAGCAAGTCTTCCCTGGCTATCACGTTAGTGAGTGTACTACTAGTGCTAGGAGTAGGAATTGGAATCATTACTTTTAGAAAAGGTAACTGAATGCGTAATTGCTACTCTTGTATGAGTGATAACTAATGATCTGTTGACGTTTTTTACATACCCATTGTTCACGTACTAGTTCTACTCTTTCCGTTCTAGTAAGAAATTGCGTTAGATTTTAGGGAAAGAAAGTGGAGGCCAGAAGATCCATCTCATTCGTGCTGGGTCAGATCAACTAATTAGCAATTTATGAAAGAAATCATGTTGCAGAGGCTAGGAGACTAATGAAAAAATTTGGTCAAAGTCAGCATGGTGTCCAAGTCCATGTTGGAAGGATTGCTTTCCATCACCCTTCTCTTTGAAAAGTAGGAAAAAGTCAATGGTTGTGGCTTGCTACAAGTTGGGCTCAGGTGCCATCAATTGAAAGGGCGGACAACCACTTCCCTTGTTGTCAGCTCTTTCATGACAGATATGAGGCTAAAGTGGTAAATCTAGTTGAATTGTCGTAATATGGGTACTCTAAATGTAACGACTCCCAAGTCGCTGCTACTCATCCTAGCTACAATTTCATTTTATATTAACTATGCTAATTCTACATTAAATCTGACAATCTCACTTAACAGAAATAAGTCTAATAAATAACTGAAATTAAACTAAACTACAAACTCACAATGATCTCCAATGTATGGCAGCGTAACTCCTCACTATGTGCATTAACAATCCTACACCTATCCTACACCTATGAAATCAGGGAAATAAAGCACACATAAGTGACCACTTAAAACGGTTGCCCAACACAAACTCACCCTAAACACATACACACAAGCCAACTCGACAAACTGTGCTGAGGAGCTCGACATAACTATGTCAGAAGCACACAGCACTAGTATCTCTCCTAGATGTCACAACACTACAACAGGACAACTCACTATTATCCACCACATAGTAAGACCTTGAAAATGATGCCTTTAAAACCTTTCTTTTCTTTTTCCTTTTCAAAATCATATGCATGTTCTTTTGAAATTCTTTATGCATGCTTGAAATAGCCACTCTTGCTAAGTTAAAGGCAAACTACATAGACTGATCCCACACATTCTCTGCAAAGACTAAACAATCAGCGATACTTGAATGCTCACAATTGTAAATAGTACACCCATAGCAACCACAAAACTCAAACCACAGAGCCTTTGCTCCGCACAACATGATCTCCTCTGGACTAGAGTAAAAACACCAATGTTACGAAGCCACTGCTCCAAAATACAACATCACATATGCACAACACTACGGTCTCCTCAAGACTTGAGCTTGATTCCCTAAACTAAGGCACCAGAAAGTCACAACGCCTCTCTGGCACAACCACCTCAAGCAATGCCACTTTGGCGTGAGCACAGTGCCTCTCTGGCACAACGACAACCACAAGCAAATCACAATGAGCACTGGCCACAAGCAATTGTTGGGGACTTCAACCCCGATCCCACTGCACTGCCACGAATAGGCGCACTTGTCCATCCCGAAGTCTAACATCGCAGAAGGACCCTTAACAATGTGTCGTGTTGTCCGACGCCAAGCAACTAACACTGGCTACAAGTAATCCACTTAAGAGTGACCACAGCATTTACACTGCTATGGACAACCACCCTATGGAGGAGTCTACCCGTCCCAGTGTCTCACCACCTATAGGACCCTCGAAGGCTAACCACACACCAGGAAAGCCTACTCACTCTACTCCTAGGCAAGCTATCTTCTCTCTCTTAGGACAAATCACAAGGTACTCCCTCTCGACATCCTAGCCTCATTGCCCAGAATAACCAGAGTCTCTTTCACCTTCAGGTCCAACTAGTACCTCAAACCACAACTACAAACACTAGCAAAACCACAAGAACCACGTGGACCTCAACCTAAGCAAGCAGCTCACGACTCCAAAGGTATCATTAGTTCCTGATAGGTCGACCGAGAGTGTCAATATCACGGTCCTCCAAAATCATAAAATACTCAAACGTCACCCTAAGTAAGCAGCTAACAACTCCAAAGGTATCACTCGTCCTTGGTAACTTGATTGGGAGTGTCAGTCTCTTGGTCTTTCAAAACTGCAAAACACTGGCACCTCATCCTAAGAAAGCAATTTACGACCCTAGAGGTATCACTCATCCCTAGTGTGACCATGCTAGTGCACAGGACCCTACGCGATCGGAGGCATGCGCGAGATAATCGATAGGACCACAGCGAAGTTGGTGAATACGAGGAAGGACATTCGACTCAAAAACACTGAAAGCATGAATGCAAAACCAAAAGAATAAGGAAAATGCAGAGTCACCACCTAATCTATTTCGGATCAGGAGACGAGGAAAACCAAATGCAAGAAATGTAAGAAAACATTGTAGAGATGCAAATGTGGTGCACCGTACTTAATAGATGCAATACATTAGTCATTGTGGGTTAGAGAAAATAAAGACTTTTGTTACGCATAGGGAAGGTGTTAGACACCCTCATACACCCGACGAATCAGTCTTTTTTGATTAATCACTCACATGTGCGGCCAATGCTAAATGCATGCTTACTTATTACTAATGCTTAATGATGCATGCTATGTGTCGAAATGCATGAAAAGAACTATGCTTATGCAGGCGAGATAAATGCGGTGCCAAATGCCTAGATGCAAGGATGGATGTGGTATGCCAAAACATAGGGAAAGCTGTGGTGTAGGTGAAGTTGTGCAATGCCTAATGCTACGTGCAAGGATGCAAGGAAAGCATGTGTGAAAAACAAATAAAAAAGGCAAGGAACGAATGTGCTCAAACTATGGAATTGCTTTGGATTCAGTAGCCTGCGTCGACAATCCGTGCTTCCTACACATGTTGAGAAACCACACTACCTATCCACACTGGCTTGTGTCGCTATCGGGGTTCATCGGAGGTTTTATAGAGTAGGCCAATGAGCTTCTCCTTGCACTTGGGTGGAATGACGATGATGCAAACACAAATGCAATGCATGGGAAGCTTAAGTGGACTACAGGGAACATTCCTATATGCCCAGATGCAAACGAGGACATCCGATTGATTCCACCCGTCTCCCTCTTCCATTGATGGGTTTTGGCGATGATTTTGGCCATGAGTGTAGGCTGCAGGCTGTAGCGAGCCATTTCAGTACTTTTGAAAGGTGGAGGTGACTAAGTGGAAGGCTAGGATGTGTTGTTGCAGGTGGCAGGGCTGGCAGGACAAGGCAAAAGGCATGCGGAATTCGTGCGACGCATGGGTGACGAAAGCACGAACGAACGGCTATGATGAGAGTACATGCAGAGCTTTTGCACGTAATCTGACATAGGATGGATCGCCAGCAACCCGCGTTGGTAACCTGCACTAGGAAAATGCATGGGTCATGTGTGCCTGAAGCATGTGCTAGAAAGGTGCTCCTGGATGCCACGCTTGGGCCATTGTAGAACCTTTTGCCTGGGTTTTGGGCTGATTTCTTGGGCTTTTGGGCTAGTAATGGGCCTAAATTTGGGGATTGGCTATTGTTTAAGGCTAGTGCAAGGCTTTAGGTTGGTTCTGATAGGTTTTGCTGGGTTTCAGGCTAGTTTAAGGTGTGAAAAGGGACTTTGATACTAGGAATTGCCTCGTCGCTGCTGAGTGAGCTCTACTGGAGAGTTTGTCTGCAAGGGACTACCAAATTGGGGTGTCTACAACTAAAAGTCAACCAAGAGCTTAGGTATCTTGGTCTTCTAAAACCTTTTCAAAATTCTTTTGGAAAACTCTTTCGAAAATATTTCGAAAGTCAACTCAAAAGCATCACAGAACATTGTGTCAAACACGGCACGACAAAACCGCAACGAAAACCACAAGCTCTGAATCACTATTCAAATCCTTAGAGAAACCCCTTTTCCAAAATATCCATATTTTTCTTCAAAACTCTTTGAAAATCATTTGAAAACATATTTCCAAGACAAACTCAGAGAAGTTCAAAAGCATCCTTCTGGTATGATGACCACCTAGAAAGGACCACACAAAGTCCAAGGCAATGGTCTCAAAGTCCAATTCAACTTTTAAGACCAGACACCAAACACACCCAGAACTCTATATCCTGGTGTTAGAGTGTAAGACGCCTACTGACTTGTGTTTCACATGAGCCATATCCAGTTCAATGTCAAACACCCAAATGATGCCATCGAATACTTGATTCAGTGTACCACACCAAAACCTTACTAATCATCTATTCCAAGGATTAAACATTAATCCTAATGTCCATTCTAAATCATTAAGGGAAATACTTTGTATTTCTAAGCGATATAGTTTTTTTATCCTACTACCTCATAGAAGGATCTTGCTAATTTATTTTAGGTAATTCCTAAGTCATCTCTAGTGATTTTCTTAATTATTATTATTATCCCATGGCTACGTACAAAGTTAATATAATACTAAACATACTAAAAATCTCTCAAAATAGATCATTAAGGACTTAAATGTAATTTACACAAAACCTAAGGACTAAAAAGTAATTTCCATAAGGTTTAGGGACCAAAAGGTGAATTCCACTAAACTCAAGGACTAAAAGGTAATTTCATAAATTTTAGGGACTAAAGTGTAATTTTACCATAAGTTGAGGACCTAAAAGTAATTTATACAAACTTGAGAGGCTAAAACCCAAAATGGCCAAACAATATTCATCAATTACCTACAATTAAATTTTTAATACCAAAAATCCATTTTTTATCCAAAAATTGTAAATAATATACCAAACTGAAGATCTTAACGAGCTTTACAATACTAAAAACACAAAGATCCGACTAACAGATTTCAAGAAATCACCAAGCAAAGCCTATGGATACTATTCGTTCAAACAGCACACCTGATGCCATTAATAACCATGAAAACTACCATGAATCTCTTAGAAATTTTCCATGCATTCGCACCACAAAATTACACTACTATGCTTCTACAATCCAAATTTGACGTTAAAATGGAAGAGTATATGGAGTGTGTACCTTGATACGTCGGTGATGGACGATGAGCTTGGTCGACTGTAGCCTCCACTCCTCCCCTCTCCTCTCTTCTCTCTCCCTCTCCCTCTCTTCCTTTCTCTCCTCCTCTTCTACTCCTCTCCACCTGTTTATATAGATTGCAAGTGGCTTATGGACGAAGCTTCACGAATAACTTATAGAAGAAGTTTCACGAATAGCTTATGGAAGAAGCTTCTTGAATAGCTTACAGAAGAAGCTTCTCGAATAACTTACAGAAGAAGCTTCTCAAGTAACTTCTGAAGGAAGACTTATAAGTGACTTTCCGAAAAAGATTCACAAGTAACTTCCAAAGGAAGATTCACGAGTGACTTCCCGAAAAAGATTCATAAGTGACTTTCGGAAGAAAATTTACTAGTAGCTTCCTAAAGGAAGATTCTCGTGTAGCTTAATAAAGAAGTCACGCTCGCACAAGGCTGTATACACTCAAACACAATCATGCAAACACTTCCAGCTCGTGCTAGGGGGAAATTAACTATCAGGGCTCACCGACACCCACCACAACTTTAAAACAATCCTCAGGCTCTTCACAAGGGTCCAAACAATAAGACACCACATTACAACATCACAACGTCAAATCCACGAAACATAGCTTAAGTCTTGGTCCAGAATATAGAATTTCCTGCACAATTATTCCATGTGATCCACCCATGGTAGCATTCTGTGGTAACCATATGCGAAAGGCTCATAACTTTAGATTGAAAAGTTGACTGAAGATGCCACTAAAGGTTTGGACAGTTACACTAAAAATGTAAGCACACGTTGGTGTAATTTATAAATAAGATTTGTCTTATGAGTTGTCGCAATTAGTATTTCTCTTTCTAGTAGTGGCATGAATTGGAGAGCAAATATGACTATCTTAATTATGTTGCAATTAATAGTTATTCCTATTCGAAAAAATTAACATGCTAGACTAGCTTCTGTCAATATGAACTCGACGAATTTTTAAGGAAGCAACAAAGAGAAGTTATCAGTAAGTAAGGGTGTTTGCCATAGATTGGATCATTCATAACCAAAGCAATAACTAAAATAATTGATGCTACAACATAAGCTACAGGGCAAGCAAAAGGATGTGAGCAATAGGGTCAAGGAAGCGGAAAATACCAGGCAGGAGAGTATCAAATGTCCGGAAAGGAAAATAATACCAACGTAGATCATGGAGAGTATCATATACTGCAGGTAGCAAGATTGATTCTATCAAAATTGCAGAAAGGAAGAATGACCCTATATACGCCTAATACGTACACAAACATATTGACACATCAAACAATTAACCAATAATGAAAGAGCCAAAAACTAAGAGGAAGAAATACAGTCAGTCCAAAAAGTAACCCTCGAAAGCACTCCTCAAACAGTAAATATACGAAGATGTTTTTGACTTTCAATCTGAGTTTTTTTGGGTCCAAACATTCCAAAAGAAACCTCTTTGAAGAGTAGGTGCTCCTCTTCCATCCACGTAGAAAAAATAAGGAAGAGGGCTGTTCTCCACCACCAACAGTCTTGTTAGTGGAAAATCCTCAGGTCAAGTGGTTTTTTGATAAGATAAAAGGAATCCCTGAGCACTCTTTGGGATGAGAGGCAGGATCTCAATGCTGAATTCTTATACGAAGTACTGCTTTCCTAAAGTAGCATTAAATAGACCATATGGATAGAAGAAGAATGCGAAGTGAGACATATTAGTAGCTACACTTTCCCAATGGCGTCTCCTCATTCTTCTTGGTTTGAGTGATGATGGGAATATTTGGAATGAAAAATCCCAGAATCAGTTTCTTTTTATGTAGGGTTATGAAGTAACCATGTAACATCCATTTTCGCCTACAGGACAGGTTTATCGTACTCATGCCCCTTCTTCCTCTCCATTTTTTGGATCGTAATTAATTATTGACACCAATAATTGAACCACTGGGACTGGCCTGCTTCCCCCACATTTCACTCATACCTTTATTAGTTAAAAGACTTTATACACACATTTCCTACGACACCTCAAATCAAATAATCAATTTTTATTTGTTTAATTATTTCCATAAACCATGCTCCCTTTTTTTTTGAGAAATCTTTCTTCTTTTTTTTGCTATGGTACTATTGTATATGATGATTTGTACCTGTAGTTTTTTTTTACTTCGAATTTTAAAAATTATTTTCTAGCAGGTATTGTGATATTTTTTCCAAACCACATAGGAAAAACACATTGACAATGAAGAAAGAAATACAACAATTTCTTACTTGTCTTGTTATTGCAACTTAGGGCAATACCAGACAGGAACAGCGTGTAAATATACCAAGGAATGGACTCTAATTACAGAAACTTGAACAACAGCTACGCATGCAGAATCAAATTCTTATTGGGTCACTATGCAACTATACACCATAAATAGCTTGATAACATGGATAAAAGATGAAATGCAACACAAGGCCTTCTCAGGGGGTTATCCATTCTACTACTACTCTCCTCCAAGTAATATGTAAGTATTGGAGTTCTGAAGAGATCGGATGCTTTAATGTTGGTATGATAAACTTATGTCACTTCCTCATCTTGAGGGATTAGGACTACTCTCAACATACCTCATTTCTCAACGGAGATGAGCATGGCGAGACATTTCCTCCACAAACGTCCTCCATTTCTTTCTAATCAGAATGCCTTGTTTTAAACAGTGACAACTTCATCATTAGGGTTTTCATCTCCTATCAAAACAAGTCCCTTAACATTCATGGAGAGAAGGAATCTCCTCCATAAACAACCTGTTGAAATTGGTTCCTCAGGTGGTACAATCATGAGGATGTTCTCATGTCTTTGTAAAATTCCAATCACGGTTACAGTACTCCCTTCTTTGATATACCTGATATACATCATAAAAATCGGTGTTTTTATCTATGCCTATAGAAACTAAAACTGTTGGAGGCAATGTGATTATTATTATTATCCTAAATTAAAAAAAAACAAACTGACAAAACAAAACCTGCAAATAGAACCTGAAATATGTAGCATTTTCACCTTCAATATTCCAAATAAACTTTTTGTAAAGACAATAAAAAAATAATATAAGTGAAAAAGGTACTGATTACAAAGCACAAAGTTGAGCACTGATTTGGTATCTAGTAAGAACAAGGGCAATTATCCCAGACTATTTTTTTAAGGTTGGATGCTTCTTATCAAGGACTATCAAAAATAGGATAATTTGTTCTACTTTGATTTAAAATTTCATATTTGTTGAGGTAAATCTAGCACAATATAAAGTCATCATGTGCTATCACCTGTTCATAGCATGCATATATCATTGTAATAGATATAAGACAGCATGAAACTGTTATTTACGTAATACCCTTTTGAGTTCCTACAAGTTTCAGACCCAGTAGATTCAAATGGGTAGTTTGCAGAAACCATATCAAAAAGTACCTACATCATGGTTGTATACTATTGTAATAAATATGTTTAAACAAACGCTACTGCAGCTGTAAATGCATGGTGACCATGCATAAAACACATATTCCTTAAACATGCAATTTCTAAGCTAGTAATGGAATCAATTAAGCATGTGAATGTATTTGTCCCCTAAATAATGTAAATATACCCACTATATATACTGTGAATCCCTCTTGTTAATAAGAGGGATAGCATGGAGCAAGCTCCCTTTAGGATTTAAAGAATTGCATATAAGAGGAAGTATATATTACCCTTCTTCAAGGCGCATCACACGATCATCAAAAGAGAGATTACAGTTCTCCAGCCACCCACCATAGGCCGGGTGCATGTCTTTATTTTTCTTATTTATCTCTATTTTATTTGATGGTTTCACAAAGGAAACAACTTTTGTCCCATGGCCTGCCTTGACGAGAGCCCTTATCCCTCTCTGGCTATCTGAAATATAAAAATCTGCCACATATTTCTGTTACAGAGACAAAAATAGAACCCAATCAAAGATGGAAAAGCAGCCATCCATACTCAGTATGTAATAAACATCAACTGCATAATAGAAAGTACAAATATATACACATTTTGTGGTGTTGAGGATGCAGTAAGTGTTGTCATCATCTATTATGTTTTTTTAGGTGAAGATTGGATGATTCTCATTAAAAAATAAGGATCATTTACAGATGCAGGTGTCTAAAAAAATAACCACACAAAGCTACCATTCAAAAATGGAAATATTATCTTAAAGAAAATAGCTAAATCAAAGATAATTCCCAGTCTGGAAAGGGCAACCATGCACCAGCACAAATCTCTTTTACATTTGGCATTCTACTCCTGAAGATGACCTCATTTCAATGATGCCAAATGGCCCATAAGATGGCATGAACATGGAGCAAATGTCATTGCTTGTTTGCATCCAATTTGCTGCCAACTCTTCTCTGATGTTCAGTCCAAAGAACTTCAATTTCAATCCCTCGGTCGTATTCTGGCCCACTTCAGGTAGGCAAGATCTCCATACTACCCACTTCACGTAGGCAAGATCTTTATCATTTTCACCCGACAGAAGAAGAGCAGATGGCCAACTGTCTCAATATTTTCCATGCAAAAGCACACCTCTGTAACATTCTTTCATGACAAATCAGCCAAATGAAAAGACACTTTGAGCAGTGAACGGCTTCTCCAAACTATATTATAGAAGGACCATTTCTGTGTTGAAGGAACCAATGCCATGTAAGTTCTGCCACAGAGAAACATCCTTTGCCCTCCAGATTCCATCCTGGTTCATCTCGGGTGTCTCCTGTTGGTTGAATTAAGTTTTGCATGAAGTTTAGAAAGTTCAATCATGTAAATTACATGATAGAAAATAGTTCAGGTTTCATCACACATTTTGTGCCTTTGACATACAGGTGCTAATGTCCAAGGTCCACAACCATAATGAGGTTCAAGAACCAAAAAATTGCTTGGGTTCCTAGTCTCCTCCATTAAAAAAACTTTGCTTCCATATTGGAATCTTGCAGAGCCTGGAAGTAGAAGGGAATTCTTCATTTTTGACTGTGAAATAGAGAGAAAGTAAAGTAAAATTATTTTGAATGAGGTAACACATTACATATTTATAAGGTTTGGATAAATGGATATCTAACTATCCTAATACAAGAGAGACCATATAACTTCGTAACACTACTTAACTCATAATACTCCCTTTCAAGCTGGAACATATATATTGATCATGCCTAGCTTGTTACAAAGTGACTCAAAAGATCCTACATTCAGTCTTTTTAGTAAAGATGTCTGCAAACTGATCGGAGGATTTTCTATAAGGAGTAGAAATTTTCCCTTTCATCACCATATCTCGGATGTAATAATAATCCACTTCAATATGTTTGATGTGTTTATGAAAAGTTGGATTGTTAGCAATATGAATAGTTACCTGATTATCATAATACATCTTCATGAGCACATGAACAAAGAATCCTAACTCTGTCAAGAAGGAACGGAGCCTCATCATTTCAGAAGCAATTTGTGTTATAAATCGATACACAACTTCAATACTAGATCTAGAAACAATATTCTGCTTCTTGTTACGTCATGTAACAAGATTTCTTCCAACATATGTGCAATATCTAGAAGTAAACTTCCGATCTCTCTTATCTTTTACGTAACCAAAGTCACAAAAAGTCTTTAACATGTAGATGACTGTTTCTTCTATAAATCCGTCCTTAACTGGGAACTTTCTTGATGTATGACAAGACTCATAAGGCTCCCAATCAGTGTACTGTTCTTAACTCCTGTATAAACTAATTGAGTACTCCAATTGAGTATGCAATGTCTGAAGGTGTAACAGTCAAATAGATGAGTTTTCCAATCAGTCCTCTAACAGAGAGGATGAGCTGTCTCAAAAATCCAGACTTCGATCAAACAGAATGTTCTCTGGTTTATACTCTAGCAATCCTATCTCCTGTAAAGGGTCCAATGCATATTTCCTTTGGGATACTAAAACATGGCACCAGAGCCCAGATTTATGCAACCCTAGACGTCCCCACCCTTAATCACCGTTGTCAACCCCATCTCCGGTCAGTCCACTCCAACCACCATTGCTCAAGTCATCAACCTTTGATCATTCTTCCAACCCCCCGTCCACCCCCGTTCCACTAGCAACAGGCTTCCACCGACCCTTCCCTCTTCTCCTATCGCAACCGATGGCCCTAACATTTCGCCAGGCCATCGGTTCCGACAACATGATATAGATTGTCGATGTGCCTTCTATTTCCCTTAAATACTTACATTTGCCCTAGAAGTAAGTTTCTATATCTATTGTTGGTGTTTTCTCAAGATCGTAGCACTTTTTGGTCCTCTTTATCATGTTTGTTTGCTCCAATCAGACCGTATTTCTTGTTTCTATGGCCTCTTCTTGTGAAATGTTGATGAAAAATCTCTTTAGGATATCAATCAAACTAAATGACAAGAATTTTCTATAATGGTCACAGACATTTGAGACATTTATTGGTGCACATTGGAAAACAAGTCATCTTACTATTGATCCTCCTGAAGCTAAGGACGCTACGTATGATAACTAATTTGCTAATAACTATATCATCATATCATGACTCATTAATAGTACAGAGGACGATATATCTTAGAAGTGTCATGATGCTACGTCTAGCCAAGAAGATTTGGAATATTATACATAATACATATGAGCATGAAAACAATATTCCACGCATATATGAGATATATAAGCAGATGTTTACACTCCATTAGGGGAACATTTTGTTCAGGAATTTTACAGCTCCCTAAGTTCTCTATTGGATGGACTGATAATATATCAACCATTTGTAGTTGGGATATCGAAGATGAGACAGTACGAGAAGAACTAATTGTAGCGATTTTCCTAGCTGAGCTCAATCCACCCGTGGCTTCTCAAATCCATGATCCAATTCTTGATGTAAAGACTTTTCCTTCACTTTCCTCCACTTTTCACATACACTACACGTCTCAAGTGCTACTCAATTCCTGATCAATCAGCCTTAGCTATCTCTACTAGAGGCCATCAATGTAGACATGACAAATCATCATTTGGAAGGCATGACTTTTGCAAACGTAATCACTATGGCAAAACAAATCATACATCTGATCGCTGTTCGCTGTTGGAGAAAGTTGGACAAACCTTCCTAAGCTAGACATATAACGAAGACTCCGTCTGATGATTTCTTTATTGTAATAGTAACTATCTCCTAAGTTGACTATGATAGGTTTTTTTAACTCCAAGACAACCAAAATCCTATCACTGCCGCCCATACTTCGATCTTAGGTATGTCTACCTTACTAGATTCTAGTTCTAATTCTTAGCTTATCAATTTTAAAATTTCTCACACATGTCAGGCACTCACACTCCTTTTACACATCTTTCCAACTTATCTAATATTAAATTTGTTTCCATTACTAATGATCACTATTACTCTGTTTCTGGGAAAGGTGTTCATATCTCTTTCCAAGTTACTCTTGACGAAGTTCTTTATGTACCTGATTTTTCCGTTAACTTACTTTCCATTAGCATTATCGATTGCAAAAAAAAAACTTACTTTCCATTAGTGTTATTACCTACTAACTTTACTATTCTGTAATCTTTTTTCCTTTCAGGATTTATAAACGAAGAGGAGAATTAGTTTGAGCCATGAGTATGGTCACGGTTTTTACATGTTGGTCCAGGATGATATATCTAGTAGATTGGCATCTATTGTAGCTATTACAGATTCTTAGTTGTTATGGCACTGTGTTGATAAGAAGAATATGTACTCAGATTGAAAATATAAATTATAATGCAGAATATTTTTTAAAAAACATATAAAGAATATGTAGAATTACACAAACCAACAATAAATCTCGTAGAAGAAGAAAATAAGGTAAAAGAAAGAAGACAAAGAAGAAACACACCAAGAAAACATAGATTTACATGGTTCGATCGAAATGTACATCCATAGGCCAAGAGAAAATCAAATCCATTATATTTTGAGAGTAAAATGATAAATAAGGAGCTTAAAAGAATTGTAGTCGCCACCTTTCAAGTTTATAAGTCAAAAAACTAAGTTACAAAATTCTAAAACACGGATTATATCTTTATAGCTTGTTGTGATAGACGTCCGCTGAATCTCTAATTCAAATTTGGAAAATTGTAAACGAAGCGAAAGTCTATAGCGGACATTTGTTTTTCTCATAGTTTTCGATAGTGCTTCAATGAACGTTTACAGTGGACGTCCAATTTTCACCAAGCCTTCGACAATGTTTCAATGAACGTCCGCATCAAACGTCTATTTTTCTTCTGGTTGTTGTAACGAGCTAGCGCACGTTAGAAACAGACATTCGTCAGGCTATTTTCAGCTCATTTAAGACACAAAACTCAATAAATCTTCACCTAACTTGAATTCTCCCATATGAGTGATTCTCCTCTCTCCACCAAAGCTTGTTCCTTCAAGAGTTGCACAACCTAATCAATTAGAAACAAAACTCGAACTTGATTGGTAGAATAAGCTTAGTCATCATGTCGACTAGATTATCTGTAATGCTAATCTTTGTTACTTAGATCTCACCATCAGCAATGACCTCCCATATAAAATGCTACCTAACATCAATGTGTTTTATTTTCTTATGAAATATCTAATCCTTAGATAGATAAATGATACTTTGACAGTCATAATATACAAAAAAATTATCTTGTTCTTGACCGAACTCATTAAACAAACTCTTTAATCATATAGCATCTTTGATTGCCTCTGTTAAAACCATAGATTCCACTTTTGTGATTTACAACGCTACTGTAGCTTATGAGGTTGACTTTCAACTAACCACACAACATTCAATGGAGAATAAATATTTCGTAAGAAACCTTCTTTTATCACGATCACATATAAAATTTAAGTCAACAAAATCAACTAATTTTCTCTTATTCCTTCCAAACTCCAAACGAACATCTACAGTATCTCTAAGATATCTCAAAATCTGCCTCGTTACTTGTTAATGCTCCTTTCCTAGATTTACCATATATTTACTGACAACTTGTGCAATATCTAAACGAGAACAAATCATAACATACATGATGTTCCCAACGGTACTAGAATAAGAAATACGATACATGTAAGCATTTTCTTCTTTTTTTTATGGAGATTGATCGATAGAAAGCTTGAAGTATACTCCAGGAGAAATTCTTTCTGACGTGGAATTCTCCATTTCAAACCATTGTAGAACCTTCTTCAAGTGTTTCACTTGACATAGGTATAACTTCCTGTTCTTTGTCCATTTGGATTTCCACACCAAGAATTTTCTTTGATGGCTCTAAATCCTTCATTTCAAATTCTCCACTCGAGATAAATATCCATCCAAGAGATAAATCCTATATATACATAACTATGTTACTTATCAATAATAATAATAAGATTCATTATCCACCCTAACTACAAGAGTATGTTTACAAGTATCCAATATTTTAAATTTTTGTCTAATGTACATGAAAAATGTTTAACTAAATGATCTGCCATGTAATTTTTGACTTCACAAATACTATTTGCCCTCACGAAACAAATAGTGATCACCAATTTCTACAGCTTGCTCAGTTAAATAATTCAGATATACATACAACCATACAAGGATTGTCGTCATTTTCAAAAGAAAAATTTGAACTAACCTCTGAGTGTCTTAAACCCCATGTAAATCTCCTGTGGTTTGGATTTGCTTGCTTTCCATTCCATCCTCTGTACTCATACAATTCAGTGGATACAAATACACATCGAGGAATATTTTGGTAGGATGTTTCAAGAGGAATACTACCACAAGTTACTACCTGCATGGCCACGAATGAAACTAAATGCAATCAAAAAATAATGCCACAGATATTGGGTAAGAATTATGTGGAAATATGAATTATTGGATGTAGGACATATATTACTAAAAAAATAAAACAAAACATCTGAAAAGAAACAATTTTGAAGCAAAGGAATATCTAAAAATTTCAGTAACAAAATTAAAAAGAAGACTTCTTTTGATTCTCCATTCAAGGTATGATTCAACACAAAAAACAATACTACTTAATCTTCAAGCTGTTCTAGAGCATGTGCAGTTGTACTTTTTCCCCAAGATAATCCCACAAAGGAACAGTGAGGCAATGAGCTCTGTTTTCCTAAAGGGCATAAACCATAATTCTATCTAATCGTATATGTAATGCCATTTCATCCAGGTGATTTTGCTCCCATTCCGGATAACTACATTTTAATCTGACAGGAAACATTGTATGGTAACAGTATCACATTTTCTTTTCCTGGTAACGGTCAATTTCATTCTACAGATCTGTCTGTAGTGTAACTTGACAATACATAAAACATACTCAAAGATTGTTCTGTAAGTTTTGAATAATAACATAAAACATAAAACATACCTTTGTGACTTTTGAATAATGACATAGCCACTACCACAATGTCCCGTATCAGAACAGCTTTCTTCCCACTTGCTGTAGGCACTACATCTTAGCATTCTTCCCTGTTCTTCTAGACATCCCGCTTCTTCTATTTAGAGTTGGAATCTGGACCAGGCCGGGCCGGCCCGGTCCAAAAAAACAAAGGCCCGACCGGACCTGGACCGGGCCAGACCGGCTCATAGGTCGGGCCGGGTCCGGCCTTTGTTGACAGGTCATGGGCCCAACACAGCCCATGGCCCGTTGGTAGGCCGAGCCGGCCCACGGCCCACGGTCTTTCTAGTTTTTTTTTTTTTTTTTTAATTTCCAGGCCGACCTGGCCCGATTTAGTCTATAATTTACGGGCTAAAATAGACCTACTCTACGGACCTGAGCGGACCAGGCACGTGGGCCCTGCACGGCCCACAACCCACGACGGGCTTGGCCCGACCAGGTCCATTTTTGAGATACATGGGGGATCGACCCGGTCCGATTTCCATGTCTATTTCTATTCAGGTCTTGGGAAATTTTGATTGATCCAAACATACTAGCCTACCTGCTACTAAGTGATTTGGCTTTTGATTGTGTTTGGGAACTCGCAACAAAATTAACTGAACAGGATGAATAAATATTGTATACTATCTTATGTAATTCTCAGATAGCATTCAACTCAAATGGTTGTACATCCTACGTAATAAATGAGACATAATGCCTTGATCCCATTCCTTATCCAACAAAACTACCAAACAAGAACATTTATCCTAGTCTCTTTGATACAAAGTCACTCTATTTCCATTTCAAAAAACAGTTACCCTATTGTAAGAATATATACCCTAAAGACATGAAAGCTGCCTCTAGTATCCTAAGTTGCTGTAACTGGAATTTGTAGAAAAATTGTGACGACTTGAAACCAGATAATAGAAAATGGAGATTCTCATATCCCAAGTGGATCCTTAAGGAAGATCCATGCTGATGGCACAAGACTTGATAATTATCATTGTGTTGCATCGCAGAAACAACTAATTTTTTGTATGTGACATGGATGCTCATGACCACTCGCCTCTTAAGATGGATATCATATGAATAAAGGGAGAGCTACGTAAATCTTTGAAATTTCACATGAATGATGCATACTTTCCTTGTTTTCTGCAAGCAATCTTTCTGCTAAAAGTATTTATAATATAACAGAATGGAAAGTGGGTCAAATCTTAAAAGTGGCGTGACCTTTATATTGAATGCTAAACAAGCTTATCTCTCTAGTCATAATACAAAAAAAGGGCAAGCATAATGTTCCTTTTTTAGGTGATTGAAAAAGGTTTCACAAAGCATAACATAAGTCACACAGGAACCTTATTAAGATAATAAAGGAAGAAAACAAAGGATTACAAGCCAAAAGACATGAAAAAAGAGAAACCCCATGGTCACAGTCACAGTCACAGTCCCAATACTATAGCCCAACATAAATACTCTTATCCGACCAAAATGGATCACAACCAGAGCTTTCACACCACTCTAAAATTGCAAGATGACAATGACCCAATTCTTCGCCGAAGGAGATCCTATAGTTTGTTCTAGCAATCCGATCCACCAAATCAGACGAAGGTGGGAACCCCAAACACCATTTCGCCTACCTGAGCAAGTACCATTTTTGTAAATCTCCAAGAGCCTCGCCCACACCATCTGAGCAGCAAACCTCACATTGTTCTCTTCATGGAGTTACTGCTACCAACCCCAAACTGGTCAAAATCCCATCAACAAATGGCGTTCAATGAATAACACTGTCACGTCCTACATTTTCCACAATAATTTAAAACAAATTAAATTACGAGAAAACTAAAGCCAAACAGTATATATTTAACTATCAGGAACTTGTATGTGCGGCTAAAAGACTCCAGACTATGTGTACTACGTTAAACGTCTGTATGTCTACACCTGCAAATCAAAATACGAGGAAAAAATGTATGAGTGACAGAAGTCACCCAGTACACACCTCACAAAAACCTCAAAAAAACAAAACAATAATCAATTTTCCTTTTAAATTTATTTCGCAAACTATTTTCTCAAAACCTCATAAGTCAGGCCCACACCGGCCAAAATCACAACCAAGGCTCTACTAACCCAAAACCACAAACAAAGGCTCTCAATGGTCAAAACCACACACAGTGAGTCAGGAAACCCTACGCCAGGCAACCAAACTCTGGCCACAAACAGTCTACCGAGAAGCGACCACGACGTTCTGCACTGCCACAGTGTGCCACTCCGTGCAGGAGCCAACCATCGTCCCACGATTCTCCCACCTGGAGAACCCTTACAAAGCCAACCCTTCCTTAGGAAGGTTGTCTTGTCTCTCAGGACGATACTAGCTACGGGACACATGTCCCACCCGCACTGGCCACCACAAAGTCCACCTCCTCAAAACGTCTTCCACACACTGTGCTCAGGAAGGAGTATCATACCTCCACATCTAACAACACCCGAACCTCAGTGGTCACAGCGACAGCAGGAGTATCATACCTCCCGTCATGCTACAAGACACCTCAACCTACGGACCATAACCCTAACCATGAGATGACAGTCAAGAAGTCTCATACCTCCAAGACCCGACGCACTTCAGCCTCAGGTATCTCGACCCCTGACCTCAACCAGGGAGTCGTGCCCAACCACCCGAAAATGTCGTCACATTTCCTGATCCCGACGATACGGTTCCACACTGTCTCGACCCGCACACAGAAAACTAGGAAAACATTTTTCCAAAACAGGCCAACTATATCTTTGAAATCCATTTTCATATCTTTGAAAATTCTTTCAAAACCTCAGCAAAACGACGCGTCAGGTGTTCCAAGGGACCACTACTTACGGCCTACAATCCCATCTCGTAGGGACAAACACAACAATTCAGAAAGCCCTTGCAAAACACATTTTATAAACTCATTTAGGCCCTGATTCGGCATACCAGCAGGTTCTGTATGCCGAAATCCACTGATTCGGCATACCGTTCTGGTTCTGGGATGCCGAAATCCACTGAATCGGTCGACTGAAGTGATTCGACAGATCGAATCGATCGGATGACCAAACTGACAGAAAAACGGTATATCGAACGAAATCGATATATCGAAATTCACTGATTTGGTATGTCATTTTCACTTCGGTATGTCGAATTCTGTGATCCCAGAAAACGACTCAAAACCCTACAATCCGAAGTCGCACCGACTGAGACCTCCGATCGGATTCCTTAAACAAACACCAAAAATCATGCATAAAATATAAGATGTAGACCCTCGAGTCTACTCCAAATCCCAACAAACAAAACTAAAATCCATTTACTATGCATCAAGATATAAAATCGGAAAGGCAGAATGGTCAAAGGGATCCAAAACGCATCAACCTCCATAAATGTCAATAAATTTATCATAAATTCTCATAAAATCACAATAAATTCTAGGAATGTAAATTTACCTAGATTCCATACAATCTTAGCATTTTCTACCAATTTCATGCTCTCTATTACATGAGATGGAGATGTGTACTAGAGAATGCGCTCCGGTGATCTCCGGTCGACTCCGACGAACTCCAATGACCACGGCCTCACCATGACCTCAAGGACACTCCTCCCAAGCTCCACACGCCACACGAACCACCACAGCCTTTCCGCTTCTCTCTCTCTCGACGCGTAACAGGGGGAGAAAACAGGGGAGATGAGTGGAAAGAGAAGGGGGAATGGAAAAGGGGCGGAGGAGGAGTGCGGTGGAAGGGAAAAAGGGTGGGGAAGGAGAAGTGTGCGTCGAGGAGGAGAAAGAAAGAAGAAGAAGACAGCGATGGGCAGCAGAGGAGTACGGTGTGCCTTATAAAGCCTGCGTCCGTAGTAGTTGGGAACGTACTCACCTGCACATCTCAGCTACCGGCACACCGCACGAGCAACCAACCACTCTACCCAACCACCAGCCACAACCAACGACCCACGAACGCAGGCCCCACGCGGACCCCACACTTGGGCCTCACACGAACCCGCACCTGGGTCCTACACACACAGTGCCACAATGCATAACGCCAAACCACGCACGGGGACACGTAAACAGAAACTGGCCCACGAAGCCCAAATCTAAAAGTACAAAACCACACAACGGCCTCGGAACAATGACACCCATCCAGGAATAAAATTCATAAAATGTAAATAATTACAAAATAAATTTTACGGGTGTTACAAACACAGATCCTCTTCCTCAACAAGACAAAAGGAACATTTATAACAAAATGTCTTGGTGACAATAAGGTAAAGGTAACTGTTAAAAATCAATGTTGTCTATGATATTATGATTCTATTCCTTTCCCCTTAGAAAAAAAAGATTCAAATCAATGTTTAAAGAACGGGAAATGGACACAACACGGATTGTATTTCTACACGTATAAATGCTACACAGGAGTCTAAACAGGGGTTTAATGAAAAATTCATTTAAGTTAAAAAATATATATTTATGTATATATAAACATTTGACCTGCATATAACTAACAACATTCATCAAATTACTTGAATATATGCAACTAATATTCAACCAAGCATAATTTAATTCAAACAAATAACTTGAATGATATGTCACAAAGGGAAAAACAGAAGAGAAGGAGAAAAGCAGCAGCAAAAGGGAAAAAACGATCATGTAGACGGGTGACATTGGGAAAAACGGTCATGTAGATCCAATCTGTCTAACAAACTGTGTATCCCCTAAACGACATGCGCAACATCCTGACATGTGCAAGTTTAAATGACTGTTTCAATCATTTTTAGGACATTGATTCAAAAAAATAACACTTTGATGTGACACCCAAACGTTCTGTGTAAGGCAAGTTAAAATCCATGGATAAAATAAGGGCATGCAAGAATGGGGGAGGACCATTGAGACACATGTGATGAAATGGGTAATGATTCTGATGGCCAGATTGAATTGCCATATGAGACATACGTGGTGAAATGGGTAATGATTCTCTGTTGACAAGAGAAGGTTGCCAAAAAACCAAACCAACCAAAGTCTCTAAGAGAAACTAGCACATTTTCGGAGTCTTCTGACACAATTCCAAGAGACTCCTGATTTGTAGTCAATTGCTTGCTTTTTGTCAGAAGCTATCTATTACAGGAACTCAACCCTCTCTAATCCAATCAACACGTGCAATTTCTTTTCCATTGATACGTCTCGTATTTGTATAATTCAATACCCTTATTCACCCAAAATCTGCTTCTTGCCAAAAGTTGCAGTTCCAAATTGACTCTGACCCTAAGTACAATAACAGATGTTATTCTATATATATGGTAAGGCCCACCGTGTCGATATTACAACTATACATGAATGTCAAGCACAACCACAGATATTGTTGGTAAAAAGAATTGGTATTGCTTAGTTCCTTTTCAATTAATTCCAATATCTTCTCATAAGCATATTATAGCATTACATCCTACACATGCAAAAGAAAAAAAAAATCCCAAAAACATGGAAAAAGTTGAGGTTGGAGCCTGGATCACAAAATTTGTGCCTTTGTGCGTTGGAACAGGATTTATGATCAATAATTTGTTACTTCGTATTTGGTCTTCACAAAAATCAAATTTCAAATATATACATACAACACAATACTAAACAAGATCTACATGATTGTGTATGAAAATTTGTTGTCTGAGTGGTGCATTTTTAGTGACAAAGTTATTTTATGTTGAGTCAGGTTTTGTGAACTTGAATTTTTTTGTTACTGATCCTATGTTTTTGTGAATGAGAAAGTTATATACACATGACATGATTCACAAAAAGGTTGTAACCATATTAACAATGCTAAGCAAGACAAAATAAGCATAGCACAATAAATCATTAGACAACTAGTAACAATAAATCATTAGACAACCATATTAACAATAACAAAGCGCTGCTAACTTTGTGTCATATCCTCGTTGTGTAAATATGACCATCGAGATGATTGCCAAGTCTTGATCATCATCCAAACATGCCAAACAATAATGTGAAGGCTCAAGAGACTAAACTGTGTTTGGTTCAGATTTTGGCTTGGCCTTTTCACAAAATGTGGCTTCTAGTCAAATGTCAAATTTGTATAATAAAAGTAATGTCAAATTTTGTTTTCTGATTTGTTACAGATTCAGGCTATAAAATGAATCTGAGAATCTGAACCAAACGTAGCCTAACTTCAAGATCATGAATGTGCATTACACCCTAACCAAATTAGCCAGGGAAACTTCAATTTCCATCTATACTTGAACTATAAGTCCCTATTTAGATGTAGAATAAGAAAAGTAGGAATAAGTGAAAAGCAATATTAGTATTCTAATAGTATTGCTACTCAGTTTGGAAGTAGTTTTCTTTTAAAAGTGAATAAGTGTGTATAGAAGAGATTCTGATTTGGATGAAAAGTGAAATAAGTATCAAAATAAGTATTGAAATAAGTTGAAAATATATAAATTAATAATAATCAACTAGATTATAAAGATATATATCTAATTTAAAATATATATACATTATATTATATATGTATTAATTTTTAAACAAAAAATAAATACACCGTATACATACTTGTATCAAAATAACTTAGCGGAATAACTTTATTCCACCCTTTCCGCGGAATAACTATTCTCGAATAAATAAATTAGAATAAGAATTACTATTCTGCTTGTATTTTACTTTTTGACTTGTCAAATGGAATTGTAATTCTAATTCTCACTATATTCCTAGTTTTATCTAGGTTCCAAACAAAGGCTAAGAACATAAATCCAACAATGAAGACCATGACAACACTTCAATTTGAGTGGAAAAGTAGGAATAAATGGAAAGTAATATTAGTATTCTAATAGTATTATTACTCAGTTTGGAAGTAATTTTCTTTTAAAAGTAAAGAAGTGTGTATAGAAGAGATTCTGATTTGGATGAAGAGTGAAATAAGTATCAAAATAAGTATTGAAATAAGTTAAAAATATATAAATTAATAATAATCAACTAGATTCTGAAGATATATATCTAATTTAAAATATATATACATTATATTATTTATGTATTAATTTTTAAACAAAAAATAAATACACCATATACATACTTGTATCAGAATAACTTAGCAGAATAACTTTATTCCACCCTTTCCGTGGAATAGCTATTCTCAAATAAGTAAATTAGAATAAGAATTACTATTCTGCTTGTATTTTACTTTTTGACTTGTCAAATGGAATTGTAATTCTAATTCTCACTATATTCCTAGTTTTGTCTAGGTTCCAAACAAAGGCTAAGAACATAAATCCAATGATGAAGACCATGACAACACTTCAATTTGTTTTTTTTTTTGTTTTTTGCAATTGTGTGTTAATTTTGTAAAGTTAGGACCTACAAATACACAACAACAGGAAAAAAAAAGCCATGAACAGAACTGAATTGAATCTTCACATGTGATATGAAGATATCCAAACTATTGAGAATCAAAATATCATTTTGTAGAATCTCCAATAGCTATCCAATGAAGCAAGTTTTCTTCTCTTTTTAAATCAAGAGTATCAATTGTTGAATCAACATTACCTCCTTTCTCTAAAAAGAGTCTCAAGATCAACCCAAACTGGTGGGAGGATATACACTTAGAATGATTTCAGTTAAGCATTAGAATAAAATTTGCCAATTATATTATCATTTAATGAATCATATAAAAATACAAACATTGTTAGGTAGGAATTCGGGGTAAGATTTTATAGGGTTGTTTTACCATTATAGAGTGGCTACACATATACAATAGATGAAACTTTCTGCAATGACTGCATCCAACATCCAGCAGAGAAACCTTTCACATAGGATTTTTGCTGAAAGTAACCAGTATATATAATAACCACAAATATAGTTTCTATGTGATCTCACGTGACTAGAAAAGGGACTAAGAATCCTCTGCTTGTCCATCCCAACAAGCGGGGTCAATTCACAACTTCAACAGCTATACTAAAAATAAGAATCTTAAGAAAAGAATATAGATCCAAAGAATATTATGCCACATTTTTGTTTCAACAAAGGTGCAGCCCAAATAAATTAAACCAGTATAATTAGGCATTGCCTACTCATGCATGTCAGAAGATAAAGCCAGAACTTTAGAACAATTCCATTCCAAGGCAAAGCAGTGTACGAAAGTACAGAATAGCTGAAAGAGACAAATCGATGATTCATGAGACAAAAGAAGAAGAAGCACAAAAAGAAATAATGAATTGTTTCAGTTACCCCAGACACTTTGACAAACTGGTCACTGGCAGCGCCATAGAGGTCGGTATCAGGCAACCCTCTCAGAAACACCTCCAAGCCCTTATCTCTCCAGCCCCAATTCCACACCACGAGTGCCGCCACCACGACAACCACCGCACAAGAAACCGCGAGCACCACGATGCTCTTCACAGCCACCAGCAGGAAAACCCCCAACGTCGTCAGGAGCACAAGTCCCAAAATCACGGAGAGAACCACCGCCGTCGAGATGGCGAACTCGCAGTCCCTCTCCTTCCCCACCGCCGTGACGCCCGGCCCGTACCCCTTCTTCTTCCCCACCGTCCTCAGCGGCGTCTGGTCCTCCCCCACCCCCTGCCCCCCCGACCTCCGCGTCGACGAGGACGCCGAAGCCGGCCCGGAGGTGATGAGGCCGGTGGCGGGCAGCACGAGCGGGCCGGAGGAAGAAGAGGAGGACTTCTTCGGCGTGGACACGGACGGAGGACGCGAGAGCGGGCCCGAATGCGTCCTGGTATTGGCAGAAACTGCCGGAGGGGTGGAGTCAGCTGTGACAAGCGTAGGAATCTCGAACATCTTCCCGAGCTCGCCGGACTTCTTGATGTCGCCGCCGGTGTAGGGGACGGCGGTGGACGGCATGGCTGGCTTCGACTTCGGCTTAGTATCCGGCGGCCCCGACACGAAGAGGCCGCTGCTGAGGCGGTGGCTCGTCCTTCCTCTGCTCGCCATTTCTTCCCGGGGAGGAGAGTGGGAATGAAGTGAAGTGATGACGGGGATTGCAGCACCTGCGACAGAGATGCAGTGGCCAGCTGGTTCTAGTAGACGTCAAATCATGTGGGCTAATTTCGACCATTGGTTCTATCTGATTGGAAAATGGACGGCTATCATAGACAGGGGATGTCACTGCGCCAGTCCAGTTAATGTAGATTGCTGGCATTTGTCGGTGGTGTTATTATTATTGTTTTAGTAATTATTATGTCTTGGAAGGACAGGAAGAGAAGTTACCTTAGGTAGGGTCATTGGTTTGTTTTTTCCGGTAAGCAACGGTTCAATTTTTCCGGTAAAGTGATAAAAATAGTATATCGATTTAGTCAAATTAAATCGAATCAATGTATATTTATGTACATCTATATTTATATACATATACATATTATTAAATATCTTAAATGTATGTATGAATTTGTATTTTTATTACAGTTAAACTTGATTAGAGATAAATAAGTATGATTTTAAAATATTATTATATATTATTTTTAATATTACCTTAAAAATTATTTTCTAAGTTAAGAAAAATATAATAGATTTAATCATGTATTGTATTTTAATTAATTATTGATTAATATCAAACTAAAAAAATAAAGAATCAAACCAAACTAAATTAAAAATTTAACGATTCGATATAATTTAATAATTAAACGATCTAATTTGATTTCAATTTCCACCAGAGAACACAATTTGATTTGTGATTTTGTTTAAAATCAAACTAAATCCAATTATGTACATCCTAACTTTCAATTGGCGATCTGATGTTAGAATAAAGTCCTCGTAAATATATATAATAACTGAGAATTCAATAATAATAACAATGCTACCATGATCTTGTATTCTTGCAGCGCATATGTATATGAATAAATAAATGTATATCCTTCTAATAATAACGAGGAGATATTTGCGCGCGAATTTAATGAAATCGGTAAGGAGATATTTGCCGGCATGATGACGTATACTCCCTAGGGGCGCTAGGATTAGCCCCGGCAGGGAAGGGAATGGACCGCTAGACGCCACTCCTCCAAGTGGTTGGCATCACCTGCGTCTCTCTCATACTTCTTTTTTTTTTTCGGCTTACGCCGTCTGCTGAGAGGGAGAACGTGGCGTCGAGTGACGCACGGAGTGGGGCGTCGCAGGAGGGATGGGGGCCCGCTGCTGTGCCCAACGTGGTATGTGCGTTGTTCCTGTTGGCGGGGGGTTGGGGCTACCGCCAACGCTTTGCAGCGGAAACAGGGATTTTGTCGCTTTCTAGTACGTAGGATGGACGGATGCGTAGCAGGACGCCGCTTGTCAACCAATACCTTTCAGGACCACAAAGCCAATTGGCAAAGGGGACTGTGCCTTTGTATGGTGTCCAGGATTAAAAGGATAGATAGAGCGAAAAAAAAATGTGAATTTGAATTTAAAATTTTCTAGGTACATCTAAATTCATATTCTTATCTAAATAAATATTAATTAATGTAGAATATTTTGCCTCACTCAATTCCAAGACTTAGACAAACTGTCCAGAGATACTTCGATGACAAGTCTGAAGACTTATCGGAAGTACGTAAAGATCCAAATGAATAACCTATAAACATCTAAGAGATCGATTAGCTAAGGTGAACTGCAACTAGTCCAAATGGGTCCTTAGCCTTGAAGTTAATCAAATTATAACATCTGTGCTTGGTTTTTTTATTTAATATAAATCATGGAATTTCTTGTAATTATTGGTGTGTGGTTTATTAATGGTAAATCCAGATTGTGTTTGTTGGTTGTGGACTCTCTCTGTGTTTTGTGCCCCTGATTTCTCCCTTGTGGTGCGATTTCTTTGGCTTATGGGTTGGTTATGCATTGGGACCTGTGTTTGTGGTAGACCCACTTGGACTTAGGCTTGGACCCGGTCAAAAAGCCGACTATGTCGTGACTTCTTTTCCCTATCTTCTCCACGCCCGTGACCCATCTCTCCTACTCGCGAGGCCTGGCGGGAAGGGTTGTTCATTCCGTCCCTTCGATAGTAGGGTGCCTGGCAGCAGATCGGCGGAATCCGTGGGGATGGCAGGCGACGGAGGCTTTAAAGGGAGGCATGCAGCATGTGGAGTAGGAATTCAGGCCCGGCCCGGCCCATGAAACACGCAGCCCGCCCAGGCCTGGACTAAGCCGGGCCGACCCAAAGGCTTGGCCGGGCTGGGCCAGGCCGGGCCTGTTCGTACAGGCCATAAGCCCGGCACGGCCCATGGCCCGTATGTGGGCCGGGCCAGGTTGGGCTGTCCATTGGGCCTAAAAAAAAAATTTAAAATTATTTTTTTTATTAATAAAAAAATATTTGAAATACAACATTTTTTTACATAAAAAATACAAAAGATATTTACATCATTTTTTTTTTCAATTTTTACATCAAGAATTATTCATTTGGGGAGTCTGTTCTGCCTGTTGAAGTTGATGTCGCATCATCGTTTTCCTCTGATTCAGACTTCAAGCTCAATCCTTGAAGACGGTCAACCGCATCGTACCAATCTTTTAAGCAGACGGAGGCTTCTACAGACTTCTCTGATAATCTATATCTTTTATTATTTAATACTCTTTTTCCTGCAGATTCCGATGCCACAATTGACGCCGGAATCGTTAGTAAATCTTTTGCTATTTTTGCAACTATAGGAAACCTAATAGTTGTAGTAGACCACCACTTTAATATATTTAAGTTATCTATTTCTAAATCACTAAAAGCAATTGGGGATTTTAAATAATTATCTAATTCATTATTTGTACTT
>JAMKQA010000812.1:0-31257 GCA_024699735.1 Posidonia australis | reverse complement strand
GACGGGCTGGGGACGAAGGCTGGGGATGAAGGGCTCGACATTTCGTCCGAAATCCACCGAAATCCACCGACACCCACCGACATGTCGTCCGACATCAGTTAAGTCGCGACATACATTGCAATATCGTTTCCCTACCTACACTTTCCGACACGTGTCGGCGAAATATCGTCGACACTGTCCGACATTTGGTTCCATGATCACGAGCATAAATCGCTTGAGGATCTTCAAATCCTAGTATTTGGTTCCTAAGGTATTTGATTTCTATAACGTCCACACCCGTACGGGTTAACAGAAGCCATGACAAAGGTTCTATATAGACGTGAATATCACAAACAGATAAAAGAGAACAACAATGTTAAACCAAAATATTTATTATATTACTGAACTCTGTCGATTACATAGCTGTTACATGAATTGAAAGAAACAATAATGCTAAACTATGATATTCTGGGTTCTATGTGTACTTGGTTGAGCCGTGCTATATGTCATTGCAAAATCCTAGGAATGCTTTTCTAAAACTTCTAATTATCTACATTAAACAATAATATGATATGAGTTTAAGAAAACCTAGTATGCATGTGGGAGTTCTAGTTTAACACAGACTTATGACAAAATTGTAATTTCTATGTTTTTACCTTCATTTTCTTTCAGTCTTTTAGTGGATCTCTTAGACCACCCACCACTGGCGTGACGTGGTCTTGCAGTTGGCATATAACCCATCCTCACTCCAATTATTATATATTTTATTTTACTTTTTGTTTATTAATGATGATCTCATATACCAACATGTGTCAGTCAGTAGACATCAAATCTGAGTCTTGTGGTCTTATTATTGTCACTAGATCCACATAGAATCTAAAAGTAAACCTTTTCAGGTTAGTGCATCCCCTTAAGGTCATCACTCCGAAGAGTTATATGCCAAGACACTGTTCTCTCTTTTCTATATCTTAATGTGAGAGACTTGCATTTTTTATCTATTTCACCAAATTAGATTAATCTTTAATTTTTTAATAATGAAAGGGCCTGATTGTAAAATTTCCTTTAGTTGTATAATAACAAAAGGTGTAAGAAGTCTTATGTAATTTTTTCTTAAGTCTCAGTTTATGATGTAACTATAAAATCTTAGCTACATTGAAATTGCTAATTATTTTATAAACATTACGACTCTATCTAGGATCTAAATGTAATTAAGATAACATGACAGAAAACATATGACATATGACATATGACATTTAATATAAGGACTTTTTGGAATATGCACAAATTCAATCAGAAACTACAAAATATCCAACCTCTAGAAATAAAACTAAAATTTTGGATTGATTCATAATTTCTCCAACAATTATATATCTTGCCTTTAATTCCAAGTAATTCATGTGATTATCATAAACCTTATAAATACTTTATTTCATAACTTATCAAGAGTCTAGGTGTAATTTCTAATAAAGTGTTAAAAAGATCATCACTTCAAATACTTCACATAAGGACATTATTGCAAATGTAAAAACTTAAATCAAAGAAATGTAATTACTTCTTTCTACTATTCATCTATTTTTCCATCATTTTTATTTCCATAACATGAGTATTGTAATTATTAAGAAGTTTGTGATTGTTTCTATAAAATAAAGGAAGTGTAAAATTCTTAATCAAATTTTAAAATCATAATCTAATAACTTAAGGAGAAAGTTGCAAAATGACCAAAATCACTCCACTCATGTCATAAGCAACAACATTATTTATTTATTTATTTCAACTTCAACCAAAATAAAACCATCACTATTTATCATCTTTTTCCTTCGTCTACACCTTCGAACTCAAAAAACAAAAACCAACGAAACCTCCACCACACACTCATACACATGTAAACCTTTTCCGGACTGATTCTCCTCATTAACGAGCTTCTCCAGTCACGTCCTTCAGTGATCCTCCTTTCCTTCTCTCACTATTTTTCTCCTCTCTTAACTCTTGTCCTGTAACATCCGTAAAATTTATTTTGTAATTATTTACATTTTATGAATTTTATTCCTGGACGGGTGTTACTGTTCCGAGGTCCGTTGTGTAGTTCTGTGTTTTTGGGCTTGTACCTCGTGGGCTGGCTTCTATTTACGTGTCCCTGTGCGTGGTGGCACTGTGCATTGTGGCACTATGCGTGTGGGGCCCAGGTGTGGGTCCTTGTGCGGCCCAGGTGTGGGGTCCCCGTAGGGCCCGCATGTGTGGGCTGGTGGTTGAGGCTTGCCGTTGTCCTCGTTGGTGGTGGATGGCGGTTGGTTGCTTGTACAGTGTGTCGGTGGCTGAGACACGCAGGTGGGTACGTTTTTAGCTACTGCGGGTGCAGGCTTTATAAGCTGCACCACACTTCTCCTCGCCACCCATTGTCGTCTCCTTCTTCCTTTCTCCTCCTCCTCGGCGGCGCACTTCTCCTCCTCCTCCTCCACCTTCTTTCCCTTCCTCCTCACTTCTTCTTCTTCTCCTTCCTTGTCCTTCCCCTTCTTCCTTTCCATTCGTCTCCTTTACCTCCTCTGTTTTCCCCCCTACATCGCGCATACGTCGAGAGAGGGAGGAAGAGGTCGAGGGAGCGAAACGGAGGGCTGTGGTTGCTCGTGGTGGTGCGCGGAGCTCGCGTGGTGTGCCCCGTGGCAGTGGTTGCGTCGGAGTTCGCCGGAGTCGGTTGGAGATCGCCGAAGGCGTTTCTCAGGTACACATCTCTACTTTGAGTAATAAAGAGCATGAAATTGGTAGAAAATGCTAGGATTGTATGAAATCTAGGTGAATTTCCTTTCTTAGAATTTATTGTGATTTATTGTGTATTTATGGAGCATTTATTGGTATTTATGACGAATGGTGTGTTTTAGGTCCTTTTGACCCTTCTGCCTTTGTGATTTTATATCTTGATGCACGGTGAATGGATTTTAGTTTTATTTGTTGGTTTTGGAGTAGACTCGTGGGTCTACACCATATGTTTTATGTAAGATTTTTGGTGTTTGTTTAGGGGGTCCGATCGGAGGTCCCAGTTGGGACGATTTTGGACGATGGGGTTTGAGCCGTTTTCTGGTTTCGCAGAATTCGACATACCGAATGGAAACGACATAGCGAATCAGGGAATTTCGACATACCGATTCCGCTCGATATACCATTTTTTTGTCAGTTTAGGTCCTCTGGTCAAGTTTCGGTCATCCGTTTTTGGACGGTATATCGAATTTGGCCTGAGTGTTGACCGTTGACCGTTGACCTGATTCGGTCTTCCGATCCAGATTGGCTACCGAACCAGGGGTTTTCGGCATTCCGATTTTGGGTCCAAATGAGTTTGCAAATGTGTTTTCGATGGCTTTTTGGATGTCGTGTTTTGTCCCTATGAGATGGGATTATGGGCCATCAGTGGTGGTCCCTTGGGACACCTGATGCGCCGTTTTGTCGAGGTTTTGGAAGAGTTTTCAAAAGATATGAAAATAGTTTGAAAAATGGATTTCAAGGAAATGGTTGGCCTGGTTTTCTGTGTGCGGGCCGAGGCAGCGTGGGACCGTGTCGTCGGGACCAGAGAATGTGACAACATTCTTCGGTGGTCCTGCGCGATGTCCTCTGTTGAGGTCTGGGGTTGAGATACCTGAGGCTGAGGGGCGTCGGGTCCTGGAGGTATGAGACTCCTTGACTGTCGTCTCGAGGTTAGGGTTGTGGTCCGTGGGTTGAGGTGTCTTGTGGCATGACTTGGAGGTATGATACTCCTGCTGTAGCTGTGAGCACTGAGGCTCGGGTGTTGTCGGGTGTGGAGGTATGACACTCCCTCCTGAGCACTGTGTGTGGAGGACGTCGTAAGGAGGCGTACCCTGTGGTGGCCAGTGCGGGTGAGACACGTGCCCCGTCGCTGGTAGCGTCCTGAGAGACAGGACAACCTTCCCAGGGAGGGGTTGACTTCTGAGGGTTCTCCAGGTGGGAGAATCGCGGGACGGTGGTTGGCTCCTGTACAGGGTGGCACACCGTGGCAGTGCAGAACGTTGGGGTCGCTCTTCAGTGGACTGTGTGTGGCTAGAGTTTGGTTGCCTTGCGCCGGACTTCTCGACTCACTGTGTGTGGTTTTGACCATTGAGGACCTTTGCGTGTGGCTTTGGGCTAGTAGAGCCTTGGTTGTGGTTTTGACCGGTGTGGGCTTGATTTATGAGGTTTTGAGAAAATGGTTTGCGAAAGGAATTTAAAAGGAAAATGATTATAGTTTTGTTTTCCGTGGTTTTCGTGGGGTGCGTACTGGGTGACTTTGGTTACTCATGCGTTTCTCTTGTGGTTTTGGCTTGCAGGTGTTGACATGCGTTCGGCATAACGTAGTGCATATAGATTGGGGTCTTTTAGCCACACACACAAGTTCCTGGTTGTTAGATATTTTCTGTTTAACTTTAGTTTTCCATTAATTTAATTTGTTTAAATTATTGTGGAAAATTTGAGACGTAACATGTCCACTACTAATAAAGATCAAGCCTATTTATAGGCTTTGAGTTCAAAATTGACATTTTCCCTTCATTCGTTGACGCCGACGCCGACGCTTGATCTCCTAATGCTGCTCCAACTTCTGCTGGTGCTACAACGACACCTCCATTCGTGGCCGCAACATTGAGGTGGACCTTACAATGCCATTCAAGGCTTGTACTTGAATGTCCACATTTACCTTTAATTTCTTTAAGCTAGTAAATCAATACATTTTTTGAGTTTATGATGGTATTGAAACTGCGGTTTCGGATAGTATGCTATATTGACAAAGAAAAGTCATTAAGTAACTGTTAGAGATATATATGTATGTGTGGGTTAGGTATCATGGGTAATAGGGTTATTGGATATCCATTTAGTTTAAGATGTCTAATATATCCTATATATATATATGTACCTACATAGAAGCGATAGAACACACTTTTTCCCTCATCTTTTTCACCTCTATCATGGTACCAGAGTCCAGGTTAAAACCTTAGGCAGTCATCACCCCCTCCTACAGCCACCGACCATTACTATTGCAGTCGCCAATCAGCTCACATGCCTTTATTGATGTCGATAGCTCTGGCTAGGCCCTCCAACGACGTCGATAACCCCTGTAAGGGCCTCCGTCAGCCATTGCACAGTTGGCTTTCCCCTCCCGTTCCTCTAGGCTAGCCGTCGGACCCCTCCAGGCCAACCACGTGCACTCTAGGCTTCTTCGACGCATGTCCAGTTGTCGGTGAGCCCTCCGGTCACCTCCTGTTCAGGCATAAGGGCAGTCTAACCCTTTCCGTGTCGTGATACGACACATCTGGCCATGTTTGAGGCCGTCTTCCGTCTCTCATCTCCGTTTGTATGTGGATATGTTCTATCTACATGTGTTGGTAAGCGGTGCAGTTCACTTCTTGTATGTTGTTTCTTTTTTACTTTAACATAGCATTTCAGGAGTCATTGGTAAAGCATTTCAATAGCACCTTTGAGAAATTAAATGGTACAAATTATCTTCTCTGGTCACAAAACTTTGAGATCTTCATAGCTGTCTATCGGTAGTTGAAGCACCTTATACATTCTCCTCTAGACAGTAAAGATGCTGCTTATGAGGATTAGTGTGTCGATGATGCAGCTATTGTGACATGGTTTGGAAATAGTATGAAACTTTCAATTACACATGGTATTATGTTACTACGGTCAGTCAAAAAGATTTGGGATACATGTTGACTCACGTATGGGTACGAGAAGAACATCTCTTGAGTTTTTGAGGTCTATGAGCAGCTGTTCACACTCCGTCAGGGTAAACAAATTGTACAAGAGCATTTCACTCTTCTACGTGCTTTGCTTGATGAGCTTGAGATGTATCAACTTCTTATTGGCGATGTCAGCCAGATGAAGAGATATTGAGAGAAACTTGCAGTGAACAGTTATCTATTCAGTTTGAATTCTGATCTTAATTTACAGATTTGAGGATAGATTTTAGGTACTGATAGTGTTTCTGACTTACAGATTGCCTTTGCCAAAGTGTTACGGATTTCTACATGGACTTCTACCTCACCTCCAGAATCATCAGCTATGACAGCTACGATGAGACGTGGACGTGGTAGTCACAAGGGCGGTGGTCGTGGTAGGTCAGACAGCGGTAAACGTCCAAAATGCTTATATTGTGGATGACTGAGACATCGAGTAGATCGATGTTGGGATCTGATTGGCAAACCACCGACAACACATGTCAGTACAGAGTCATCACCTGTGGCTTTGACCAGTAATTGGCGGACTTTTACTATGAGTGACTCTTACAGTTAAAGGTCACTGAATCCACTGTCACTGCTACATAAGTAATCTCGTCAGGTACTAGTGCTCTTTCTGTATCTAGGGACTTTTCTTAGATCATTGATTCTGGTACCTTTTCTTATATATCAGGTACAAGAAATTTGTTTATTCATTTGTCTCAATTTTTTGATATTCGATTTGTGCCAATTGTTGATGGTCGATCTTGTCCTATCTTAGGTGAATGAGTGGTGCAAGTTTTTTCACAATTGTCTCTTGAAAATGTTCTTTTTCTGCTTGATTTTTCTATTAATCTTTTGTCAATTAGTGTCATTACTAAACAATTATGTTGTTATGTCACTTTTTTTCCATTTCCATTGCACTTTTCAGGATTTACAGATGGAAAGGAAGATTGATTTGGGTCGTGAACGAGGAAATGGTGTGTACTCGTTGGTTAGTGATGATATACTTTAAGGACTTACGTCTGTAGCATCCACGTCTGAGCCTTCTTCATTGTGGCATGCCCGATTAGGTCATTTATTTCATTGGAAGTTACAACAGGCTTTACCTTGGTGTTTTGTTTCTTATTTTGATTGTAAGTCGTATCAGTTGGGTAAACACCATCGTATCTTTTTTAGACATTTGTGTCTTGTATCGAGTCCTAGTATGTTTGAGTTAGTCTACTGTGATGTCTGAGTCTGTTTAGAATTCCATCAGTGTCTGGTCATAGATATTATATAGTTTTTATTGATGACTTTTTGAGAGTATCTTAGGTGTATTTACTTAAAAACCGAGGTCATATCTATGATGTTCTTAAAATCTTTCTTACAGAAATAAAACATCAGTTGATATTATTCCAAAATATTTACGTATTGATAATATCCTAGAATTTATTCAATCTAAAGTTGCATCTTATTGTGCTTCATTAGGATTATACATCAGACCTCGTGTCCTTACACTTCACAATAAAATGGAATTATTGAACGTAAACATAGACATATATTGAATGTTATTCGTACTATTATGCTTCATATGGGAGTTCCAAAATCTTTGTGGTTTGATGGTGTGCTTACTATCACTTACCTCATTAGTCAGATGCCTTCTGTTTCTCTTAGGGGTGAGTTCCCACTTCGTCGTCTTAAACATGACATAATCTTGTTTTCCTTAGTTCCTTATGTCTTTGGGTGTGTGGCCTTCGTTCAGGACTTTTCTCCTGATCTGAATAAACTGTCTCCTAGATCCATCAAGTGTATTTTTGTGGGATATTCCAAAACACAAACGGACTATCGTTGTTTTTCACCCTCCTATTTGGCGATATTATGTCTCTACTGATGTCATCTTTTTTGAGTTCATGTGCTACTCTGATGAGTTTACACCTCTTGTTGAGTTTGTCTCCCTTCTATCTTTTGTTGAGCCTTAGGATATAGACTTACCAGGGACTTGGAATGTGCCTAGACATGTCTCTCGTCCCTTGCAAGTATACAGACGACAATAGCCCACACTAGTGCCTCTCGCAACCGAACCGGCCTCCTCTGTAGATGCAAATCCACACTCTAACTCTTTCGATTTTCCTATTGCTCTTCGTAAAGGTACCAATTCTTTCACTGTTTACCCTATTTTCGATTTTGTGTCTTCTTTTTATCCTCGTTTTCATAGATTTACTTTGTCTTTTTTTGCTGAGTCCATTTCAAGAATCATCAGGAGGCATTATCACTTTCTCACTGGAAGGTTGCAATGGATGAGGAGATTGCTGCTTTGGCTAGTCGTGGCAGCTGGGAGTTGGTGACTGTACTGTTGGAGCTACAGTAATTACCTGCACATGGGTCTATACTATTATGTACAAAGTTGACGGGAGCATAGACAGATATAAAGCTAGATTGATTGTTCGTGAGTTCACTCAGATATATGGTATTGATTATGGCGAAACCTTTTCTCCGATTGCTCGTCTCAAGTCCATCAAAGTTATACTATTTCTTGCTATCAACAATTCTTGAGATTTGTGCCAATTAGATGTAAAAAATACATTCTTATATGGTAATCTGACTGATTCTGTACTTATAGAGCATCCTCCAGGTTATGTTGCTTAGAGAGATAATCGAGTGTGTAGACTGAAGAAGGAAATAGCTTAAAACAGAGTCCTTGAGCATGGTTTGAAAAATTCAGTCAAGTGACTATAGTTAGTGGTTTTTAGAGGTGTACTGTTGATCACTCGGTGTTCTACAGGAAAACTACTTATGGATGTGTTATTCTGACAGTATATGTAGATGATATCTTGGTGACAGGAAGTGATAAAAAAAGGATTGTAGACATTAAAGAACATCTGAATGTTCATTTTGTCACCAAAGATAAGGAAAAACTACGGTATTTCCATGGCATTAAGTTTGCCTATGTAAATGGGAAGATGCTATTTTCTCAGAGGAAGTATGTCTTAGATCTTTTACAGGAAATAGGCCTTCTGGGATACAAGCCAGAGAGAATTCTAATTAAGCAGACATCGGTTTTTTGGGACACCACTTGAGATTTGTTAGAGGACCCTCGGTCAATATAGACGATTGATTAGGAAACTTATATATTTAACAGTAACTCGGTTAAATATTTCATATGCAGTCAGTCTATTAAGCCAGTTTATACATCAGCCTAGGATAATACATTGGACTAGAGCTTTACGTGTTCTATCTTATGTAAAAGGCACTTCAAACAAGACTTAGTCTACAGAAGAAATAATTACGTGAAGATCATAGTCTATTCGGATTTAGGATATGCAGGAGACCGAGGAGATATGAAATCAACATCTGGTTTCTATCCTTATATAAAGGGAAACCTGGTTGCTTAGCGCAGTAAGAAACAGAATGTTGTGTCAAGATCCAGTACTGAGGCAAAATATAGATCCATGGCTCAGACAGCTTGTTAAATATTGTTGATTAAGTCACTCTTGGTGGAGCTTGGTTTCAGTGATGAACAACTCATACCGATGCATTGCGATATTCAGACAACTATTTTTATTGCAAATAATCTCACATTTCATGAACATACGAAACATATAGAAGTTAATTGTTACTATGTGAGAGACCTAGTGATGAAAGGTGTTGTGACTACACCTTACACTTAGTTATCGGAGTAGCTAGCTGATATCTTTACAAAGGGATTAAGTATTAGTATTCTTCAGTCTTTATGTAACAAGTTGGGCATAGTTGATATGTATTCTCAAACTTGAGAGGGAATGTTAGAGATATATATGTATGTGTAGGTTAAGTATCATGGATAATCGGATTATTGGATATCCATTTAGTTTAGGATGTTTAATATATTATATATATATATATATATATATATATATATATGTACCTACATAGAAGCAATAGAACACACTTTTTGCTTCATCTTTTTCACCTTTATCAGTAACTAATTATAATGTAAGCATAATTATAACAAATATGAGTCTATATATCAAATTGCTTACTAGTTTCATGCAAAAGATGAAGAAGTATTTTGGACCATCTTTTTTCGATAATCTTCAAGTATCTCTTTGAAGATTTGTATGCTGCATCATTCATAGTATCTTTCATCAACTTTATTGTCTCATACAAGAAATCTATTGTAGATTTATTATCACTATCCACTAAGTGAAAGACCTTCGAAATCGGTTTCATTATGTTCACTATTTCAAAAAGATTGACTATTAATTATAGAATTTATTCTCCTATCAATTAGAGTGTCACTTTCATGATATTTATACCACACTTGCAAATTAAACATGTACTTTAGTCTATTTCCTTTGTCAATTGTTGATTGGAGAACAATATAATTTATTACAAATAAAGTAACTCCAAGTCGAATCAAATCACTACCACAATACTCAAGTGATCTCATAAATATCAATAGGTAAGAGTGACTGTAAATAAAGTTTGTTACTACTTTTACTTCGTTAACTGTCTTCTCCACTAATTTTGTCTTTCTAAAGTCCTTAAGTTTCATATCAATACAATGAGCAGCACATGGTGTCCAATAGATAAGATATTTGGACATAATTTTTTCACTGGTCTTTTTAAAATTATTGCCATTGTTAGTGACAATCTGAATTACATTTGACAGTCCTACTTAATAATTTCCATAATTTGCTTGTAAAGGTTTCTATAATCTTTAATAACATTAGAAGTATCAATGAACTTTAAAAAAATTATGTAGTTATCACAATAGATTATGAGGTTGATGATTTGTTTTCTGATGGTGTTTGTCCAACCATTACACGTAATAGTGATTTAATAGGTTAGTTATTGTCGTTTCAAGCTGTTGATGTAGTTTTCTAACTTTTCCTTCTTTGATTTGAGATACTTGTTCATTATTTTATAATCAGTTAGTGTTTTCACTCTTGTACACATTATCAAATATATATTGTAGATACGGTCTCTTTGTAGTATTCTCTGAAATAATATTAAAAAACATATATTTGGTTATAACTTGACTAATTTTTTCTTTAGCATTTTTAAATATGCCCTTGATGGTATTTTACTTCAACTTTTTGTTTCTACATGTTGTCAAATATAGATTATCGTACCTTTGATTGTACGTTCTTAACATTTCTATAATGTCTTTATCCTTATTTTTCTGTACACTATCACTAATACTACCATTGTTATTTTCACTTTTCCTGTTGCGAGGGACACTTTTAGAACCATGGAATCTCTGAATTTGTTCTTTATGTCATTTTTTATTTGTTGACTTCATTATAACTCTTTTATACATGTCTCTCTCTTTTTGAGTTTGACAATCTGAAAGATACATCGTATCATCATTTGAATATGCTATGAGGATGGGCTCACTCTTTCATTCATAAAATATAATTTTATTAAATCTTTCATTTCTTTTCATTCTATCATTTTTTTTGGATTTTGTGTTCTTTAGTAACTCTTTTATGTGATTACGAATAACAGTTGCACATGCTGACATTGCTGTATTCGCTAACAAAGTATTGCTTCAATCTTATAATACTCCCGTTCATCGTTCTTTTTCCGCAGTACTTGTATTTTTTTTTTTGTCTGTCATTGTTGACAACATATCCATGCAACTATTCTAGATCATTAAATCTTGCAACTTTCTTCTCATTTCTACTTTCATTACTTTGAGATTCATCAGAATTTGACATTGTGAAGGCAAAAAACAAAAAGTTAAATAAGTTTAATTATATGAAAATAATAATCATGAATTTAAAATATGTTTCCTTATTTTTTAAAATTTCTATTAATTTTACAATTTTTTGAGATATATTATTTAATAATCTGTACATTTAATATTATTTCTGATTTTGTGCAAAATGTTGAAAATATTTTCATTTTTTCAACTTCTTATTATTTTCCTCATTTTTTAACTTATTTACAAAATATCTGCATTCTTTTCGAAGTTTTCAATATATCCTGAATTTCTGATTTTTTTTAGTTATAAATATTTTATTGATTTTTTATTTACTATGTTTTAATGATTTTATAGAATTTTTAGGTTAGATTTTATCTTTATTAGGTTAGATCTATGTAATATCAAGTTATTAACATTAAAATAAAAAAATAAAAAATAAAAATATTATATACAAAAACCTAAGATCTATGTATTTTTATGGTAGATCTATATAATATACCTAAGATTTACATCAAAACAAAAGATGTAAGTGTTAACACTTAAAATCTAAGTGTAATATGTAAATCTATATGAAAATAAAAGCAAAATGCTAAAAAAAGCATGAAATTTGTTGCAAAACCAAGAGATCTAAGTATATTATCTATTTACCTTAAGGAAAAGAGGGAGGAGAGATGGATTAGTAGCTGACCTTGAAAAAGAGGGAGGAGAGAGCTTCAACAATGGAGAAAAATCTTCACTCGTATAGAGAACCTGTGTAGTAAATAGTAGGGAAGAAGAGTAGAAAACTGAGAATTGAGAAGGAGACAACACATTGAGAAGAAGATGCCTGTGACACTCGTGTTGGCATAGAAAAATAGGTGTGTTGAACGACACACATTTTCAAAGCTTTAAAAATACCAAATGTCGATCGACTCGCTCGACATGCCACCAATGTTCCCATTGAAACCTAGTAATTCATGATTTACCTGTATTTATCGTTTCCCTATTTTATAAGATTGATTTGTGTCAACGAAATTTCACCGACACGTATCGATTTTTGGAGCCATGATTCTATTAATATCAAGACCTGATGATGATAAATTGCTCTGTAAGTTCGAGATTTATGGAGACAACTGTTTTAGTTGTTGCTTCCGGAAGCCCACTTCATTGGCACTCTAGTCTTGATAAATGTTGCAAATTGTGTCAATATATCAGTGAGAGGAAGGCAAGCTTGAGCAGTGAGGGAGTCTTACACTGTCTCCTCAAATTCTGGAATGCACCAGAATTGTTCGTATCTAAAGATTTGCTGATGGTGCAGTAGAGGATCCATATTTAGCAGAATGGTGTTATGATCACTATTAGTAGCTGGCAAGTGTGTTAATCGAGCCTTCGGATATTGATCCATCCATGACAACAAGGAGAAAGCACGATCTAATCTTTTGGCCATAGAAGAAGCTCCTTGTCTACGATTAGTCCATGTATAAGTAGGTCTAGTGTGACGTAGATCCATCAAATTGTGACCATGTAGAAAATTCCGAAAAGTTGAATGAGTATAAGGGCGATAAAGAGTGCCTACCGTCTATGATGGAATTGAAATTGCTTATGTACAAATATGGGAGTTGAAGATTGTCAATCACACTTGCCATCAAGTTCCAGTATTGTGAAGAGTCCAATAAATTGGAGGTCCATAGATACAAATTAACAACCATGGGCAAAGTCCTTCTATTCTTGAAATGATTATATTGGGAGATGTATATATAATCTGGAGATCAACTAATGAATGCCAAAACAAACTTAAATTGCCAGACCAGCCTAATGAAGGAACAATATGATAATGTGATTGCCGAAGTGCAGTTAAAGCAGAGGTACTCTCCTCATTCATGCTTTTGGTCTTATAAGAATGTTATTTGAGGGGATTTACCATGGAGGAGATGAGATAGATATCGAACTGTGGCGAGGCTTCTCCTTCCCTAATAGTTCCAAGATAGGAGTGTTGAGATGCGTGTCTTGAATTAATCTTATTTGGCAAGTTTACCGCCTGACAAATGTCCACAGCGGATGTCCGCATGACCATTGAAATGGAGATCCTAAAAATAGGGAAAAAATTAACGCTCACTCGAATATCCGTTAGAGCATTAAGTTTCAACAATAGAAAAACGGACGTCCGCTGCGGACATCTGCTCTTCATCATTTTTCGTCGACTTAAATTAGCGATCTAATAGACGTCCATTGCAAATGTCCGTTACGATAGCCTATAAATATGTAACCCATGTTTTAAGATTTTGCAACTTGATTTTTTGACTTATAAACCTAGAAAATGGCGATTACAACTCTCTCGAGCACTTTTCTCACTTTTGTACTCTCAAAATGTAATGGATTTGATCTTCTTTTCGTCTATGGATGTAGGTTTTGATCGAACTACGTAAGATCTTATATTTTCTTGGTGTGTTTCTTCCTTTTCTTCTTTCTCTTGCCTTATTTTCTTTTTCCACGAATTTTGGTTGTTGGTTTGTGTGATTCTACACAATATTCGTACATTTTCAATCTATTTTCCACATTACAATCCATATTTCAGAATTCAAGCTGCGTGTTATAGCTACAACAAATGATGTTAGAGCCTTATTGGTTCGATTATTTGATTATTTGTGTGAAGATGCCTTCAATCAAGTTTGAGATTAAAAAGTTTGATTGGGATGTGAACTTTGGTCCATGGCAAGTGAAGATGCAAGGTTGTTTAATCCATAACGGGTTAAAGAAAGTCATCCTTGCAAAGAAGATGAAGTTAAACATTATGATAGAGGAACAGTGAGAGGAACTTGATAAAAAGTTGTTAACCTTGATTTAATTGTTTGTGCCTAATGAGGTTTTGCACGAGAACGTCTATAAGGAAAACGCGACAAGTGCCTAGCGAAAATTGAAATCCTTGTATTTAGTGAAGTCTTTGGCTAGTTGTCTATACTTGAAGCAAAAGTTCTTTAGATAAGTGAACATACGTCTGTTAAACAACATATGGATGAGTTTATTTTTATAATTATAGATTTATAGAATGTTGATGTTAAGATAGAAGATGAAGATCAAGTTTTGCTATTTTTATATTCTTTGCCATCATCTTTTAAGAATTTTAGGGAAACTTTTATTTATGGAAAAGATTCCATTTCTTTTGAAGATGTTAAGAAATCTTTACTTTCCAAAGAATTGATGGATAGAAAACTAACTTGAGAAGGATATGTAAAAAGTGAAGTCCTATTCTTAAGAGGAAAATCCATAGAGAAAGGGTTAAGTAGCAATAAAAATAGGTCTAGATCTAAACCTAGGATAAATTTAGAGTTTTGCAACTATTGCAAGAAGATAAGTCATATCATGGAGGAGTGTTATAAGTTTTAAAATAAAGAAAAGAGAAAGACTAATGACAAAAATCAAGGTAAGCTCGATATTGCCTAAGTTAATGTTGCAGATGAAGATTTAGCCAATTTTGTTCTTGTGGTCATCAATGAAAGCAAATACAGAAATGAATGGATTCTTGACTCCAATTGTATGGATCATGTGTGTCCTAACAGAGATTGATTTTCCACTTATGAATCAATTGAAGGTAGAGACGTGCCTATAGGGAATGATTCATCATGCAAGATTGTTAGGAGAGGTACAGTTAATGTAATGATCCAATTCCAAGCCGTTATTTAAAATCTAACTACAATTTTTTTAATTATTTGGGATAATTTACTTGTATCCAATCTAAAACTAAATCTAGCATTAAGTAACTTAAAGTAAATTATTGTTGACGGAATGGAATTAAATTAAATTAAATACTTACCCAAAATCTTTGATGTGTGGTCAATTGACTCCATCTTCACGTGTACTATTAAACTTCTACTCTTATCTTGCACCTGAAAAAACACTAAATAAAACACACATGAATGACCACTGAAAGGTCATCCAGTACACACCTCACTGAAACTTACACTACTCTGACATTTCTCTCAAATGTCGCACACAATCTCGAACAATACTGTTTTACCTCACAAGTAATATAGCTTTGAAATCATACCTTTGAAAGCTATTCTTTTCTTATCAAAATCATACTCATGCTTTTCAAAAATATTCTCTTTTTTTTCTTTCAAATCTCATATATGCTTTTCAAAACTTGATACTCTACTTGAATTGGCCACTCTTGCTAAGTCAAGTCACAATCATTAGAGTGTGCCACACTAGTACCGAGCTTCTGCTCAGTTAAATAACAAGTAAATCTCAAAACTGACATAATCCCTTTTCTTTTCTAAACACTTTCTTTTTATTTTAAAATCTTGTGTTTTTCTCAAGCATCTTTCTTTTCTTTTAAAAACTCATACTTTACTCAAATATATTTCTTTTTCTTTAAAATTCTGATGCTTTTCTTAAATATCTATCTTTTCTTTGAAAATCTTATGTTTTTCCGAAACATCTTTTCTTTTTTGTAAAATCTATAGACAAGATTTAGTCCAAAATACAAATATCAAATCTGGTTAAAACACAAGTCTTTGCTGAAATTAGTTCTAAAATTCAAGTCTCTACAAACTCTGGCGACTAGGCTTCTCTGGTGTGTTGTGCTGTCCGATGCCAAACAATTGACACCTGATCATAAGCGGTCTATTGAAGCACAATCAACAGTATCTGCACTGCAGAAGGGAAAGTCCCTGTGTAGGGTATATCACTGCCTTGGTCAACCAGTCTCTTTGTACTATGAACACATTGGTCTTTGTCTCAACTAACATGGGTATATGTCTCCTCTCGACGTCCATTGGTGTTTGGACATCTAAGGACTCTCTCAACCCAAGTCCTGCTAGCACCTAACAGTTTTAGTCTCAATCTCGGTACCCGTACGAACTTGGGTGTCACGTCCAGCTACTTAGAAGTCTCATGTCCCCTGGTTTGCTGTCACGTGTCTCTGTGTACAATTAGTATCTTGAGTTCTCGACATTCGGAAAAAACGGAGTCTCATACCTCCGAGTCTAGTTGGTCTTCGACTCACAGACCTCAACATTGATCTCGTGAACGACAATACAGGAGTCTCATACCTCTAAGATCCGATGAACACTTATCTCAGTCTCTTGGTCTCTAGTCTCAACCTAGGCAACGAGCTTGACCACTTCAAGGATATCGTTACACCTCCTGGTATTGTCAACACATCCTGTTGGTCTCTTGGCCTCAGTAACAAAAACTTTGGAAATTTTTTTAAAATTTTTGTAAAATCATGCAAGTCATTTCTAAATTCTTTTGGAAATCTTTTTCAATCTTTTCTGGAATCTTTTTAAAACACTTTAAGAAAACTGCCAATTTAAGGTTACACTTTTTAAATCTCTTGGAAAAGTCATCTTTCCAAATTACTTAAAATTCTTTGACAATTTGCTTAAACCTTTGAAAAAGGCAATACAACACCTTCCTTTGGTTCTCAAAACCCTTTTCAAAATCATTTGAATACCTTTTTAGAATGACTACAAAACACCGTGTCTAAGCGGTATAAAGTTGAAAATTAGAAACCATAGCTCAAATTAGAGCCTTGATAACTCCCCTACCAGCTCAAATAATCACACTAAAACCAAAGCAACCGTTCCGAAATTCTGTTGGATTTCCAAGACTGGTTGCCCAAACAAATTTAACCAGAACTCCATGTTCTGGTGCCATGGTGTAGGACACGTACTGGCTCATGTTCCTGATAAGCACAGCCAGATCTGACAGAGGTAGGCAGTGCTGCTAAATGATTCTTCCAGTGTACCTCAATAAAACTAACCAACTCTAGGCTTAGAAACTACATCATGATCCGTATTGTTCTTTCTAGGCCATTAGGGAGGAGATTTATTTCTTCTAAGTCATATCGTCTTTTATGACCTTTATGTCTTGAATAGAATCTTGTTAATTCTTTTTAGGCCCTTCCTAAAGTTATTTTAATGATTATTCTAATCATTATTGTATTCATTAAATTATTTCTTCAAGATTAATATGTATACACACCATATACATATATATACTAATCACACTTAAAACATCATTAAACAGATTCTAGGCTTGATTCGATAGACCGAAATCTACCAGTCGGTTGAATTAGTACTCTAGTTCCAAACTAGAGGGCAAATCGGTATACCGAACTAGAGTTCCATGCTAGAACTACTTATCTGAATTGATAATCCCATCATTAAGGGATGCTCATAATAACAGGTTTTCTTTATCAATTAAGTCTCATAACTTAGCATAAATACAACCGAAGGTGTTGAACGCTAGAGAGCTGGTGTTCAACGTTAAACGTTGGTATTCCAAGCGTTTAACACTCTAACATCCAATGCTACATTAAAATCTATCAATTCTAGCATACTGTTTTATTCTAATACCACTAAGGGATTTCAGCAACCCTACGACATATAAATTATAGCATACATACTCAAAAACTACTATTAATCAATTAAATCATTCAATAGGGGAACACAAGGCAATGGTGTTGTTCGTCCCTTTCTGGGCGTCCAACGTTGAACATCCTAGAGTTGACGTTCAAATCACTGAAAGCTCCCCTGTATCGAAAACTCTCCTTGAAACCTTGCACGACTCTTTTAAAACTATACAACCATAACACAGGAGTGGAGGGACATCAAACACACGATAAACTCTCAAAAACTAATCTACAAATACTGTAAAACTTTAACTTAAGGGGTGTGTACCTTATTTTGAAACTCAACTCATGCAAGGCATCTCCCTCACAATCCAGAGCTCCTCTCCTTCATCCTCAGGCCAAGCTTGACGTCTGAAACGATTGGAGATCGTCGGAGCTCAACTGCGAATGTCACAGTCACGAAAGGACCCATCTCTCTTCTTCATTCTCTTTTTCGTCTCGGCTATCTCTCTCTCTCTCTCTCATACAGGGCACCCTAAGATCCCCTGAAGCTCCCCCTTCGTTTCTCTGAGCAAGGAAGGGGAGTAAAATTCTTCCTAGTCGTGCACTTCCTTTTCCTACAAGAATAAGCAACTTGACTTTTTGCATGCATCTTTAAAGCATTGTACACTTGCCTGACATGCTTTCAATGTTAAACGCATGCATCCAGGCGTCCAACGTCTTAGGTATAGAAATTTTATGCAAGTGTTGAACGGTGTATATGTGGCGTTTTACATTAAACGTCCCATTTTCAGCGTTTAACACAACAAAAAGTTAGAATCCATTATTTTTGGTGTAGAACGCCTATAAACCAGTGTTTTATGTTAAACACCTTACTCCAAGCGTCCAACAACTGAGGAATTCTAAATTAAATTTCTGACTTAAATTGTTGTCTAAAATCCATGATATTAGTGTTAAAGTCACGATGCATGATAGCATAGTGAGGACACTATCCAATGTTTGTCATGTTTTAGATTTGACGAAGAATCTCATTTCCTTGGGCACTCTTGAATCAAACGGGATAAAATACTCAGCTGAAGGTAGAGTATTAATAGTTTCCAAAGAAGCTCTGGTTGTTATGAAAGCCAAACATGTTGGAGGCCTTTATATAAAATATAAAGGTGGTTGAATTGCTAAAGGCTACAATTACAATGATACCTTTTCACCTGTTAGGAAACACTCTTCTATTTGTGTTTTGTTAGCCTTGGTAGTAGTCTATGATATAAAGTTGGAGTAACTTGATGTGAAAATACCTTTTCTACATGGATAATTTGATGAACAAATTTATATGAAGTAGCAAGAAGGTTTTGTGGTTAAAGGAAAAAAATATCAAGCTTGTTTGTTAAAGAAGTCACTGTATGACTTGAAGTAATCATCGAGGTAATGGTATAAGAGGTTTGATGTTTTTATGGTTATATACAAGTATCATAGAAGTAGTTATTATAGTTGTGTTTACATGAAAAAACTTGATGATAGTTCTTTTATCTATTTGCTTTTATATGTTGATGATATGTTAATTGTAATCACTAATAAACATGAGATTTGTAGTTTGAAAGTTTTGTTGAGTGGAGAATTTAAAATGAATGATTTAGGGTCATTGAAGGAAATTTTTGGCATGAAAATCCAGAAGGACAGAAAGAAATAAAAGTTGCATATTTTTCAAGAGAAATACTTAAAGAAGATTCTACAACGATTTGGGATAGAAAACACCAGGTAAGAACAAACTCTTTTTGGGACACATTTCAAGTTTTCTGCAAATCAATCTTCATAGATAGAAGAAGAAAAGGCTTTCATGTCTTGTGCTCCTTATTCCAGTGTAGTTCGGAGCATCATGTATACTTTTTGCACTCGTTTAGATATTGTATAGGTTGTTAGTGTTGTCAGTAAATATATGATAAATTCAAGAAATGAACATTGACAAGCAGTGAAGTGGATTCTGAGATACCTCAGAGGTATTGTAGATGTTCGCTTGAAATTTAGAAGGAATAAGGGAGATTTAGTTAATTCAGATTTTACAGATGATCGTGACAAGAGAAGGTCTCTTACGGAATATTTATTTTCTATTGGAGGTTGTGCGGCCGGTTGAAAGTCAACTTTGCGAGTCATAGTGGTATTGTCAACTACCAAAGTTGAATATATAGTTTTAGCAGAGGCAATCAAAGAAGTCTTATCGTTAAAAGGTCTGTTTATTAAGTTTGGTCAATAACAAGATGATTTTATTATGCATTGTAATAGTCAAAATGTCATTCATCTGTTAAAAGATCAGATGTTTCATGAGAGAATAAAGCATAGTGATGTCAGGTGCCATTTTATGCGAAAGGTTATTGCTGATGTTAAGATATAAGTAATGAAAATTGGTACAACAAACAATCCTACTGATATGATCACTAATCCTCTTCCACCAACTAAATTCGAGTTCTGTTTTAACTTAATTGGATTGTGTTAGTTTTGAAGTAATAGACTTTGGCAGAAAGGGAGGTATACTACACATATGGGAGAATTTAAGTTGAGTGGCAATTTGTTGGATGCGTGCTTTGAATTAACTTTATTTGGCAAGTTTACTGCTTGATGGATGTCCACACGATCGTTGAAAAGGAGATCCTCAAAACTAGAAAAAAACAGACATCTGTTGGAGCATTAAGTTTCAACTGTAGAAAAACAGATGTCCACTACAGACATCCACTCTTCATCGTTTTTCCATCGACTTCAAATTAGTGGTTTAATGGATATGGACGTTCGTTACGATAGCCAATAAATATATAATCTGTGTTTTAAGGTTTTATAACTTGGTTTTTTGGTTTGTAAATGTAGAAAACGGTGATTACAACTCTCCCAAACACTTCTTTCGCCATTGTACTCCCAAAATCTAATAAATTTGATCTCTTCTTCGTCTGTAGACGTAGATTTCGACCGAACAACATAAGATCTTGTATTTTCTTGGAGTATTTCTTTCTTTTCTTCTTTCTCTTATTCTATTTTCTTCTCCCACGAACTTTGGTTGTTGGTTTATATGATTCTATACAACATCCACATGTTTCAATCTATTTTAGCATTACAATCCATATTTTATTAATCAAGGTGCGTATTACATTTACAACAAGGAGTTTCATTGGTGAAGAGTTAAAGGGGAGGAATTCTCTGATGTCGGAGCGGTTGTAGGGGAAGAAATGGACATTTAAATGCTTGTGCAAGTAGTTATGTTTCTTGGTGGAAGAGAGTCGACAAACAAAACAAACAAATATATAGGCACAATGCATGGATGGGTGCAATTCTTTTTTATTTTTTACCCTTTCTTGTCCTTGTTTTGATATGTGTGTTTTTAAAACTTACCTGATCTAAAATTTGTCTTCGTCTCTGAAGTTGTTTCTTGTTTTCCCTAACTTTTGTATGAAACTAGAAGTGGAAATGGTAGATGTGTGTGCGCTTGCACGTGCTTGTTTGGATTGCTGAATAGTTTCCTTCAATTGAAAGACTGCTCATTTCAGCTAGTTGTTTGTAAAAATAAATATTCACATCCTCCATCGGCACCCGTTGGTCGTTGCTTTTGCTGATGTCACGGGATTTGGAAACCTTTTTAAGATTCTCATGTAGATCACAGAATTATTTTTTTGAGCCTTAATGAAGTGATAGCAGAGTATGCCAATATAGCAGGGTAGAAATTAGAAACTTTATAGCAAAAAAGGACCGTCACTAAAATGTGAGCAGCAAGAAGCCAACTTGCCACAGATACAGATTAACTGAGGATAACGAGATCAATCTGTAATAGGAGATCATTCTTCTCTAAAATATTGCAGCTTCCTGTTCCCATCTATATCTATGTTTTTTTTATAAAGCATGGCCTTTTATATTTTGATTCTATTTTAATGATCTTATCTGGAAAGAGACAGACCCGAGTAGGTTCATTTAGTTACTTGCTGGAAATCAATGAAGAAAAGTAACACGCATAAGAAGTGAACCTAGACAGTAACCAGCAGTAAATTCTTTTTAGCATGTCAAAGCAAAAATTATTCTATTCTTTCCATTACAAACCTTTTTCGTCACCATAAATTTCTTCATTATTTTTTTGGTTTCAGGGTAAGATTTGTAATTCATTATAACAATAACCTTTTGTCATCGTGTCTCCACCTTTGGCACATTTGACATGCTCTATGTAATTATGTTTTTCGACACTTTTGTAGTTAAACACCATACGATCCATGACTTTTCTTAGGGCAATATTAGTGTCTTTTTGGCTTTTGCACATTGAACTAAATTAGTTTATCGGTGTCAGGACACTAGGGGTGTACATGATTTGATTCGATTTTGACAAGAATCATGAATCAAATCATACATTTTGGTTCTAACTATATTGGAACCGAACTGAATTGTGTATATACTTAAAACCGAATCAAACCAAAACATCTAAAAGTTGATTGGTTCGGTTCAGTTTTCGGTTTTGAACTTAAATATTCATAAAAACGTGATTTAACAATATAATTTTTTGATAATTAATGATACCATGCAGCATCCATATGTTGTCAGAAATTTTTATCTTAACTACGACATATGATGTGCTTTAAATATATTTAATGCATAAGTTACAGTTAATTACACTTATTTTGATGTTCAAGCTACAAGTTATCTGCATTAATTTTTACACTACTAGTCTTTCTAATTTCTACATAAGTGGTGAAACTTGACTTCTAACTATATTATTGTTTATCAAACTAAAACACATCACGAAATGGTATTGTTAAATTTACCATTGTTGATTAAACTATATAAAAGTTAATTCCTCATCTTAAAATTCTTCAAAATTCACCATTATCAAATGTCAATAAAAATTCAAACATCTGGAATTGAAAATGTTTGAGCTTTGCTTGATAAAGTAAAATAAATAAATATTAAAGGAAAAATGTGATTTCTTTTACACACCATTTTTTTATTTGATTGGGAAAATATAAGGATTAAAGTGTATTATATGTTCTAAAATACAATTTATTAAAATTGAATACGATCTATTTTTAAACTCAACATAATTTATTTATATATTAGGTTGATAAGTAAAACATAAAAGTCTACCAAGTTAAAGATTTATAACGTAACTCAAATGGAATTCTGTAAGGTTTTTGAGAATAAAAACTTAAGATTTTATTTTATGTAACTTAGAATAAAATGAAAGGTAGAGATATAAAGTCATCTAATCTAATGATAGATATTCATACATTACATACACACATATGGATCAATTCTCGATTCGGTTTGTCGTCTTTAGAATCAAGAACTAAACCATTAAGAGTAGTTTCAAAATTTGGGAATCAAATTGAACAATTAAACAGATCTAAATAGAACCAAACCATAAAAAATAATTTGATTCGATTCGGTTAACCAATTCTGACTGAATCGTGTGCACCTTTATGGGACACGAATATCCATGATATGTTTATGGTCTTTGAGAAAGTTTTATTTTTACATTATTGCCATGTAAACATACATATGTACCATTGGACACTTGTTTACTTATATTGCCTAGATTTGTTATGGAATGGTAAACATCTGATATTCACATATCTGCCTTCAAATTTTACATCGATAAATCTAGTAAAAAAATAAATATATGTCCCAAATCATCTAAGTGTTATACACCACTAAGAATATTAAGCTTAATATAATCATATTAGGATAGATAACTAGTAGCCTCTAGCGTTATAACTTTATTCAAGCATGTTGCAGCTTTAGGTAGTATGAAAATATGCATATTTACAAGGATATTGAATTATTGATGTATAAATCACTCAGAATTATAACTGTTATCTCTTTAACATGTTGCTGAGGGAATCCCTCTACCTTGGATCTCTTCCCAGCTTTGATAATTTGGTTATTTTACTGAACTTGAAATGAAGTAGATAACATGCAAATACATTATAGGACTTCTAATATACATTGCCGGAATGTGAATCATGTCTCCACTCTGAAAGCTAAACCTAATAGTATATAAGCTTTGCCAATTGTAAGGTAGGTTTTCTTATGAAGTCTAAATAAATCAATTCCCAAAATTTGACACATAAAAATTTCATTTTTATAAAAATTTCATTTTTACTATCTCATTTCTTCTTATGCGAGCTGATTTAGTTTGACACATAAAAATTTCATTTTTACCATCTCATTTCTTCTTATGCGAGCTGATTTAGTTTTTTTCTACTTTGTTGGGCATGTAGGTCCATGATGTCAATTACTAAATTTGTTTTTCTTCAGTGAATATCCATATTATGAGTTTATGACATCCATATGAGATACATTTCTTTCTTCTTCTTTTTCCCCTCTAGTTCTGATGGCCCTTATTGTGTGATGCAGTATTTGATCACTCACTATAGTGACTTTCAGTTGGCTTCAGTGGGAACTTTCATAATTCATGAAAGCATCTTTTTCTTGTCAGCACTACCATTTGTATTCTTTGAGAGGGCTGGTCTTTTCAGCAAGTATAAGATTCAGGTTTGTTGCAGTATATTGTACTACTAAGAGCAATACAAAAAAATATATTTATGTCTCATAAAAACAATGGAGATTTAATTCAATATTTCAAAATATTTGCTACATGCTGCAATTGCATACGTAGAAGGCTGGTTAAAACTTATTACTTGGCCCTTCATTGCAATGCTGTGATGATATTAACAAATAACTGCTTCAATGCAGAGTAAAATCAATGCACCGGAGGCTCTAGAAAAGTGTTTTTCACGGTTGCTACTTTATCATTTCTGTGTAAACTTACCGGTTATGCTTGCCTCATATCCTGTCTTCAAATATATGGGCCTTTCTACCAGTCTTCCATTGCCACCATGGTAATTTCAGGTTTCTCTATTTTTTATACTTAGTCTTCAATTTCACATATATTACATTAATTTGAAATTACCCATTTTATTATTTCAACTAAGGAGACTGTTGCTGTCGTGGGATATTTAAAGACCTGGATAATACCTTTCTCCCTGGGTTTTTCAGAAAGCTTGGTTTTGCAGGAATGTCGTTCTTCTGCAAATACTCTTTTATTTCTTCCTGGAGGATTTTGTGTTTTATTGGGGGCATCGAGCTCTGCATACAAAATGGTTGTACAAGCATGTCCACAGTGTGCATCATGAGTAAGTGATGCCAGTTAATTGGTATTAATTGTGCCAGTTAATTGGTCTTATATGAAAATGTGTCCCAACTTCCAGTCCCTTTAAGTTGCAAACTGTCTGTAGGTATGCTACTCCGTTTGGATTGACTTCTGAATATGCTCACCCTGCTGAAATATTATTCCTTGGATTTGCTACCGTTCTTGGTCCGGCTTTAACTGGTCCTCATTTGTCTACTCTCTGGCTATGGTTGGTACTGCGACTTTTAGAGACGGTCGAGGTTCACTGTGGATACCACTTCCCATGGAGCCCATCCAATTTAATTCCTTTGTATGGAGGGTGAGTTCTGAACATTTCTGTTTTTATCGTTCTATTCCTATATGATGTTTTCTTTTGCATTCGGCATAATCCACAGTGCTGATTTTCATGACTACCACCATCGTGTGCTCTACACCAAGTCGGGCAATTATTCATCAACGTTTACATACATGGACTGGTTAGTTCTGATTTCCGACTGTATTTTCCGACTGTATCTATATAGATATTGAATGGTTGATCTTGATCAATATTGTAATTCTTTGAGTTTCACGGTCAACTGCATTATTACCACTTTGATGCGAAATATATACTTGCGTTTATTCTAGAATTGTCAAGTGGGGCAGTGCTATCCATGGGCTTCACAATCTTAAGGCAGGGTTTGATACGTTCAGGCTTTCGACCTATTTAAGCCTGGCTTATATACAACCTGATTTATTTAAGACCGGGTTGGGGTAGAGCATTCTGGCTTTATTGGGCCCAAGTACTTAGTTTTTAACGTAAAAGGAACGTGAGTTTAAATGAAAATACTCATAGTAAATTCTAAACCTAACGGAGTCCTAATCAAAATCAAATTATCTCACGTTAACACACGTATTCAGTATTCATCTCTCTCTCTCATGGTTTTTTAACAATTAACGTAATGATAACTTGAGTTTAGATGAAAACTTTGACCCGATCGAGACCGACACATTGACAGGATCAATGAAGCTTTCTTGGTTCCTTTTATTATTCTATGGCAATTGGGAATCTATTGTAGCACGTGATGTAGAATTCGTCTAACCTTTTGCTCTAAGTAGGCATAAATTGCGTGTAGCAACATTTGTACATTAAATCTAGCGATTTCAAAAAAAAACATTAGTGCATGAAAAGGGTTTCTCGCTCTAAATTTTGTTTCTTTGTAAGTTTTAAATGGTGACTCATACGCAATCGATGGCATTCTTATTAGATTCAACCTCTTCATGCCATTAGATGGTCAATCTTTCATGTGCACAGTGTATTGCCATTGACATTTGATGATGCTCAACTTGAAGCATCTTTACAAAGGGTGGGTAATGAGTATAGTATTGTGAAATTTGAGGAGTATTATATCTGAGCATATTATCTTGAGATATTTGAAAGATGTTATGATATTATTTTATGTATTATTTTGAAATATTTTATGGATATTATTTTGAGATATTTTATTTTTTCATTTATTATGCGTTTCTTCTAGTTAAGGACATGAATTATGTATTTATTGACAGTTATTAATAATATTATTTTCTAGTTGTTAAAATTGAATGTTGTTTGTGATTAGGATTGAAGTTTCAATTACGTGAAGATTGAATTATAGTTCATCTTTGTTATCTGGAATCGGATTGTAGTTTGATTTCTTTATCTTCGTTAGTTATTTTACATCAATTTGATATTAGAGTAAACAACAATCCATTTTTCGAAAATCAAAATCCATCATTATTTTCTTGTTTGTATTGTCAATACCATTATCGTTGCAACACAAAACTCCAGAAAGGAAGAAGAGTTCTTATTGGCATTAAGAGATAGTATCACATTCTTTATTTAATCTTGATTTATATTGATTTCAGTGTGGTTAAATATTTATACAATCCTTTATTATTTTGCCATTTATAAAATTATTCGTGCCAATCTTTCTACATCTTAATATTTTCCTTGTTTATACACACATTACTTGAAGCATACACATATCAATACGGTTGCTTATGCTTTCTTTCATATGTTCGCATTATGTTTAGTTTAATTATTTGGTACATAATTCGTTGATATCTCAACATATATGAATCTTTTTCTAACTCTTTACCATCACATTTTTCTCTTAACCATTGTTCTCTTAAGTATTGACTTGATAGGATTGATGATAAAATTTTAGCAATAAGTAATGAAACTTCTTTGCTTTCTCAACATACGAATTTTTTGCAAGGTTAAATTATATTGAGAGATTTACAAGTCAATGTAGTAGGATGTGTTCTAAAAATTAATAGTGACGTACATAATTTAGATTACACTATACCATTTTATACATTCTTGAAGTATGCAAGTAAAGTTTGCAAAATTATCATCAATGAGGTTAGTTCTTTAAGTGTTGTATCTAAAACTGTTACTTCTAAAATGAATTTGACATTTGAGCCTCACCCTCACTCATTCCACGTTCTTTGGGTTGATGACATTACTTTTTTGATTTGTGAGAGATGCGTTATTCATATCCAAATGGATGACTATCTTGCACATGTTTGGTGTGATGTTCTTTCAATAAATATCGGTCATATTCTTTTAAGTTTCCCATGACTTCAAGAAATGTAAGTTTGCCATAACATGTAAAATAACACATATATTTTTAGCCCTCAAGTTGTTTCTTGCAAAACCAAAGTCAAATATTTCTAAGCCTTTCACAGTCAATTAATCAAATCCTTTACTTGTAATTATAAACGAATCTTTTCAAGAACTTGATGTTAAGAAGTTAGATCTAGTGTCTCAAATTTTCAAAAAAAAAAAAATCTCTTCAAGAATGTGATATTAAGGAATTAGACTAATTGTCTCAAATTTTCAATGAAGAATATTCACAAGAACATAATGTATTTGTCTCTGTAGAGGTTTCTTTGGTTTTCACAAAATTTGACCACGATTCTCCTTTTATTTTACTTTCAAGCATGACGATCTTTTTTCTTTTATTGCATTTCTTGAGCTATTAATATTCATAAATTTAAATCTTGAGAATGACATTGAGGTAAACAACAAGAGAATTAGAAAACTTTAATTGTGACATAGTTTAAAATGTTCAATTAGCGATCTTATGGATATTGTCCTTGACATGTTATCATAGTTTTTTTGATCTAATTTATGTTCATATGAAAATGATCCTACAAAGTTCATCTTGTCATCTATACAATATCATAAGGATCTACATGTTGATATTTAAATGAAATTTGCATTAAATAACATATACTATATTTGCATCACAAGAATAAAATATTCCTTGCATATCTTGTAATGTTATGTCTATTTTCTAAGTGGTATCCATGTCACCTATTTCAAAGCCTTTACACTAGACTTTTTCCATATTTTCGCTAGCATATCATTGGATCTATTTATATTATCTTTATCATTTGATTTCTATGTTAATTTAGTTTTTAATGTAGAGGATTGTTACTTGATTTCTATTTAGTTTTTTTTTCCAACATTAGCTTTCGTACATCCTTTCTGTTGTTAATTTTGAGGATCTATTAGAACAATATCATAAACATAACTTATCGAAGTTGAGTTTTTCTCAATGGGAAAGAATAATTAGTATAGTGTTGTGATATTTTAGGATATTATCTTGAGTTATTTTAGGGATATTATTTTATGTATTATCTTGAGATATTTTAGAGACATTTTATCGTAAGATATTATCAGGAGATATTTGGAGGATATTTTATCTTTTGGTTTGTTACGTGTCTTTCCTATTTAAGAAGAGGAACTAGTTTATTGATAGTTGTTAATGATATTATTTTCTAGTTGTTAAAATTGAATATTGTTTGTGAGTGGGATTTGAATTCTAATCATATAAAGATTGGATTGTAATTCATTTTTGTTATTGAGCTTTGCTTGTAATTAGGATTGGGGTTCCAATTACATGAAGATTGAATTGCAATTCATCTTCGTTATCTGGGATTTGATTGTAGTTCGATTTCATTATCTTTGTTTGTTGTCTTACATTAGTGGGACTCTGAAAGTAACATTGGTTTCCAAAATCTACTATAGTGTGTTGGGCTTAAAGTTTAATTTCTAACTTAATGTGACTTAACCATCTTAACGAGTTGACTTAATTATAGGAACATATTAAATAAAGTAGTATTTGAGAAATATTGTAATATAGCTACGGAGTATGTTATATAAATAATTCTTATACCTAGGATTTCAACAAAACAGGCATACAAGAAATTTTATCGGTTCGTATTATATATGAGAGACTCTCTATAGGAGTAGAATTGGTTATTATTGAAATTCAATAGACGTTTCTGTATCAAGAACAATGACATGACATCTATAGGTAAGTCTCAACAGGTTTATCATGATAGAGTAGGTTGGTTAGGGGTGTTAGCCATGTGCCAACACGATTATTTTGATGCTTAAGTTTGGTGGAATCAGAACTAGAAAATAAAGAAATAAGATAACGTTGCATCATCAACTTCTCTTGGTGATAAAGGGTTAAATCTTTTCATTTCCTGATTCATTTTGGCAAGGAGCTAGACACAACTTGTATTGGAATTAAACATCACATTTCAAACCAATTGGTAGTAAGTGGTGTAAGACCGACATTATGCAAAGCTACATAAATATCCGATTTGGTTGTAATCCTTGAACACCTTTAATATCAGGATGTTTGACATAAGTCACTCTTGTAGTGGACATTGAGGAGTTTTGAGAGGAATCTATGTGTTTTCAAAATCTTCACACATTTTCCCTTATATTTGGATCAGTATGGTTTTATCACAATCGGTTCTCTACTAACCTGCCTAACTTCTCTGACCATGGAGCAGGTTATTTGGTACTGATAGGGACTATTGGAAACTAAAGTCTCTTGCTAATACGGGTGAAGGAAAGCAAATCTGAGTTGCAACATATCATTCTGCAGAATCTTTCTGTTCAGTTTTAAAAAAGCATCTGTTCTTCTCATTGTTTTACACCGGAAGCCGGGTCCGAATCCAATAGGCATCCTTGCTGCTCACTGTTTCCTTCTGTAGTTCCGTGCAGTAGGTGAATAAGTTCCAATTGTGTAACAGGGAAATGTTCCATTACGATCTAAACCTATTTTACTGTTTAAACCTATTTTACTGTTTGATTGGTCCTACCTGTCCTTTTTTTTATACACGCTGGGAGAGTTTTCTGCAAGTTTCTCCCAACGACTGTTCGTGCAGTCGGACTGCAGGTGAACTTACAGTCTTTTGAAAGCAACAAGCGCAAGGACCAGAACGCTTGTGGTGAGGAGCAAACTTACAATCCTTGCTGACTTGCTGTTTTGGGGTCTTGGGAGTTGGGATGGTTTGCTGGTTCTATAACTATAAGATGACATCTAGCTCTGTCAGGTGACTGCATTCAACATAATTGTAGGTATTTTTTTAATAAATATATAGGGGAAAAAAATAAATATATAAATATCCTTATTAGATATCTATAAATATATAGTAAAATTTTCATTTAAATCAAATAATTATTAACTTTGGACCTAAAGATCTTAAAATTCAACGTATTTTGTTAAAATTCTAACCGTTAAATTTTAGATTAAAAATTAACAGTAAATATAACTCTAATTAGGATGAAATTATAATACATAGTAGATTATCTTATAGATTAATTAATCATGTAATTAGATTTTTTTTTTAAACAAAAAAAAATTAAAAAAAAGAATGTCTACTGAAAAAATTCCCCATAGGCACCCACAAGATCATTTTCTCTATTTGGAAAACCTGCTTTGGTGATTTCATTTTCTATGTTATGTAAGAGGTGTTGTGTTAACAAACAAGGAGAGTCAACTGATGTAAATGCTTTCTCGATAAGTACTAGAGATAGATTTAACGTGACACTGATGTTTACTACGTATACGATACTTCATTTCATCGCCTCAATCTCTTATTTCAAAAATGATATGCTGATCACAGATTAATGACCGAAAGTTCAAAAGTCAGAGCATCTCTATCTCTTTACTTGGGAGAAGAGATATTCGTATATATTTATACGTGATTGTGTGATACAAAAGTTAAAATATGAATAAAAAGATATACAGCTAACTATACTTGAGAGGAGATAAGGTTGATTGTGTCTTCGCAATGCAGCCAACGATACAGTAGATACTTCAAAATACAAAAGTCAGAGCATCTCTATCTCTTTACTTGGGAGAAGAGATATTCGTATATATTTATACGTGATTGTGTGATACAAAAGTTAAAATATGAATAAAAAGAATAAAAGATATACAGCTAACTATACTTGAGAGGAGATAAGGTTGATTGTGTCTTCGCAATGCAGCCAACGATACAGTCGGTACTTCAAAATACAACCAGAAGCGGTCAGTGATTGAGTGTGGAACAGTAGAATCCAAACAGTAAACAGCTGCAAGACAAAACAGCAGCAGACAGCAAC